>JACXGI010002852.1:0-16333 GCA_016801175.1 Esox masquinongy
CTTGTAACTACACTGTAACTATGTGGGAAGAGACACTGCTACAAATGACAGCCCTCTTTCCATGTAACTACACTGTAAGTATGTGGGAACAGACACCACTTCAGATTACAGCCCTCTTTCCTTGTAACTAAGCTGTAACTACGTGGAAACGGACAGCCCTCTTTCCTAATACTTACCCTGTAAGTGTTGTTGGTACAACTAGTTAAAGATGATGGACTTACTAGGAACATACAGGGTAAGTAAGGGTGAAGTTCACAAGTTATTAGAAAGAATAAGCTACATCAGGATGATGGCGTGAAGGTATGTTATGGAGTATTAACTGAAATCAAATGTTAATTTACCACATTTATTTTCTTTTTATGAGGTGTTATTACAAAATTGACTAGTTTTAATGTGTATTTCCACCACAAGCTAATGGATCTTATTTGTATCTACATTTGGAAACAACACAACATTTAGGAGATTTGCATAGTGAGCCAGGCCCCTTTGGTTATCCACATTAAAATATGCCTTCTAATGTTAGAGTTTATTTGTCCTCAACAACAGTAAAATATGACAATCTCTTATTTGTTAAGCCTATGCGTTTCGTCAGCTTCTCGCTTTCAACGCGACAAAATAATAGCCTACATTGGAACGCTTTCGATCCGGCATATTGGAAAAAAAACGTTCATGTGGGCGCCTATTATGAGGAGAAGCATTGGGGGCTGTAGGACACCCAACAGATAAGTGCTTTCTGTGGCTTGATTTGTAACACGCATCCATAATCAATTCATACATTTGTGATTGATGTCAACACGGCTTTTGGTTTGGCAAGAACCGATTGCCCAAAGCGGAGAAATGCGCATCTTTCTTTTCTCTTAAATCCTTAATTCTGCGAGCGAACTTGCAAAGTCACATTTAAATGGTACATTCATAAGCACGAATAAGAATGACAATTACATACTTACAAAATTGCTTTTTTATCACCTGTCTGTTTACTAAGTAGTTTTGGAGTAGTATCGTTCTTCGTTTATATAAGTACACGGAACACCTAGATTGTTCCTACATAACTACCCATTCTTACCACGTACTTACATTCTTGTTACTACGTAGTAAAGTGGGAACTACCCTGTAAGTAACGAGCTTTAATTTGAAGGGTTACCGAATTGACTTGCACTTTTTGTCTATCTGGCTGGGGAAGGGCGTTGAACGGCAGATTTTTTGGGAAATATTGCAAAAAATCATGTTGCAATGGTTACTTCGGTTGCAAAATCTCAAGCTTGGTATGAGATATTTTTGGATTCTTTTCTGATTGGAATTGCTAGAGGAATGTACGAAATTGTTTAGGAATAGTAGAGGAATATATGGAAATATTCATGATGAATTTTTATCTTGCTGGGAAAGTGGGTTAGACAGCATTTGTTTGGGAAATAATGATAAAAAACGCATTGCTCTTGTTACTGCGGTTACAACATCTCCATTTTGGTAAAAGTGATTTTTGTAGTGGTTTCTGATTTAAATAACTGGGACGTAGAGGAATATAGGAAATACTTTTTGTCTATCTTGCTGGGAAAGTGGGTGAAACGGCAGCTGTTTAGGAAATATTGCTAAAAAATGCGTTGCTATGGTAACTGCGGTAAAGGTTGGACCTTTTATAGTTAAAATGTGCAGTAAAGGTTGGACCTTATAGCTGTATTTGCATGCGCACCAATTGTCCTTGATCCGTATACGGTCATGGCCCAAGTCCCGGGCATTTGTGAATATCTGGCTGTGGTCGACCTAGTAAATGCATTTTCCCTTTTGGTATTCCCTGTGCACGAGGGTTCCGATTGGCTGCATTTTGTATTCCTTGGTGAATTATGTGGTCTCGTTCATCGAGATTGTTGTTAACCTGGAAGTTTTTTGAATTCGCCAGGTTTTGCTTTGTTTGGTGTTCACTTGGGTGAACGCATTCATTGTGTCGTTAATGTGATTCTTGGGCGAGGCCCACTCTTTCGGCTTTCGCCTTAGCGCCGACTCTGTGAAATTGGAATCTGTTTTCCCGTGTTGTGTTGTTGGCTGGAACACGTGGGGGTATTCGCCTGATAATTTAGGATTAAATACCAGACTAATTTCCTAAATTTAATCCGAGTGATAACTTGGAACTTTGTAAAATGATGTTTCCTAATTTGGTAAAATATAATCTCATGGTTTTCTTACAAAGGGTTAAAATATTGTGTTTCTTTCTACTTGAATGGAGTAGTAGAATGAAGAACCACATGGCAATGGTCTTTAATGTTAAGAAAACACGCTTTTTCCCATGAAGGCTGGATTTGCATCCAATGTATAGCCGCAGAGGGTAAAATAGCCAAACGCCCGTTTATTCCCTAATATGGTTATGGTTGAGAGCCCAGAGAGACTGAGTTTGGCTTAAAGGACAGTTGTGAGGTGGGCTGAGATAAGATGTATCTCACACACGCACACAGACTGTCCCACAGCTGCAAGCAGATTCTACTCCCGGGATGCAGCGCTTCTCCAATAATGCCTGGTTCCTGACAGTTGGACTAATTCTAGTCCTGATTATTTTGCCATGAGATGAAGAAGGCAACCCCCAACCGACAGGGGGAGCTAAGGAAAGCTCTGGTTCTGGACAACGTTTGCTGGGGCACGAAAAGACCAACTGCACAACATCATGCCACGCTGGTTGGGTCCATACCAGGTACACCTCATCTGCTGTCCAGGTAGCTGAGAGAGGAACCTGGGGTCAACGCCACCCACGCTACCAGAGGGCTTCGGTGTTTAAAAATTTGGCACAGTGAATTGAAGTCACTGAGGGAAAAGTGAGTTTTTTTGGTACTAGTAACCATCACTTCCCACCCGGCCTGCAGTTATAGAGTTCTTAGATAAAAATGGTCATCTTGGCATTTACAAAGGAGAGCACAGATTCTCCTGAAAATACTGAGTGTTCATGTATTTACCTCAGAGATTCCTCAGAGGATTATTCTGTAAGTTTTTGACGCGTCTCTCTATTTACAAATAAACTGTTAATTGTGCCAAGAGAATTTTGTCTCTGTACTCACTCCTTTAAGAGTTCCTATGGATGGAATTACCAACACACCTCCTCAGCACTGAAATCACAGCAGTCATCCAGGTTACAAAGCATAGACTCTTTAAAAGCATTAGAAAACTTCAACGTAGTTAGAGGGTTAATCGCATGTAGGCGACGTGCAGGAACACATGTTGCAACCCTAGAGCAGGGGACTGCAGCAGTAAACAAAACAGGCAGGTGATCAGATATACGTGTCGCAAATTTCCCTGATATAGACACATAAACCATAAGACATTAAGGTCCAATGTATGTCCTTTTTCATGGTGCGGGCCAGTCACTGACTGGGCGAGATTGAGAGAGTCAATAAGATTCATAAAATCTTTGATCTATGGTCTGTTTTCACTGCATGCATGTATATTAAAATCACCAACAATTAAAAGATGATGGTATTTTAACATAATCGCCGCCAAAAAGTCTGTAAAATCCGTTATAAAATCCTCGTGGAACTTAGGTGGACGATACATCACAGCGCACAGCACAGGAAAAGGATGGTTGAACTCGAACAGTTGCAGGTCGAAGCAAGCGAAAATGGCAGAAGGAATCTTCTGGCAGTGGGAAGTGGATTTAAATACAGACGCTACCCCTCCACCCTTGCCAATGGTCCGAAGGGAGCTGAGAAATTCACACTCAGGAGGAAGAAGTTCTGAGAGAGAAGTAAACTCACCAGCATGGAGCCAGGTTTCCGTCTAAAACATAAAATCCAACTCATGAGAGGTGAAGAAGTAATTAAGCAGGAATGTCTTGTTTGCTAGTGATCTAGCATTAATCACGGCGATGCTGTCCACGGCGGCGCACCTTACCTCCAGAATGCCAGGTCCCCGGTGCATCCATAGAGGCAGCAGGAGCAAAGGATGAAGACAGCACAGGCAGGAGTGGTCCCAGCCAGAGACGCTCCTCCTGGTCCTTCATCTGCCGCACTAACATCACCGTTATTGTCGCGCCAAGCAGTGAATCCTCCACTAAAGGCACATTCAGGAAGGGAACCTTGTCAGGCTCCTTCAGGGAGGTGAGAGCCAACCACAGGTGCCTGACCTGCACCACGGACGTCGCCATCACCCGGCCCCCCGACTGGGAGTTGGCCTGCATCAGCCACAAAATGGTGGCAGCAGCTCTGGCGACCTCGCTGATCTCTGCCGGAGTCAGGGAGGTGCGGCACTCCATCAATCCCACCATAGCCACCACCAGCAGCCCAACATTGTTGCAGGCCGCCAGCGACTGCACAGAACCGAGCACCACTTCTCTGCGAAGCTGGCCAAGACTCTGTCCTTTCCAGGCATGAGCGCTGGCGCTTGTCACTCCTGGTGTTAAGCCCCAGAGCGAGAGACGTGGCCAGGGCATCCTCCAGAGGTGGGATGCCCTTACCCCATTTCCCCAACCTCCCCTCCACCGCAATGAAGGCGAGGTGAGACTTGACTGTCCCTCGCATCATGAACGGAGCCCCCAACGCCTTCTCCGAGTATTTCTGGAGGAAGGAGACCTCCAGTGCTGAGGACGGCACCGGGCAGCACATACGTGTCCAGCGTGCGGCCTCAAAGATGTCTCCCTCCTCCTCCGCCGTGCGTGCCAGCATGGGAATGCGCAGGCGCCTGGCAGCAGTGGAGATGGTGGCGAAGAACTCCTCCTTCACCATCACAGGGTCAGCGCAACTTTCCTCCTTGGGGTACACCTCCTCCCCATCACCTGAGGATGAGGAGTCTGGACAACTCTGCGCCCGCTCAGCCGAGCGGGGGAGAATAGTCCTGGAGGTGATAGGAGGCGTGCTCTACCGGATCACCCCCTCTGAGGCTGACTCCTCAACAAAGGAGTCCTCCTTGGACAGGAGAGAGGACATCAGTGGGAGGGACCGCCCCAGAAAACAAGCCAGCCAAGTCATCCACTCTTGAAGAGGGAGAACGGCGCAGCTTGTACACACAGACTCGTCCACAGCACTGTCCCGAACGTGCTGCGGTCCCAGACACGCACAGCAAAGTGCGTGTCTGGGCATCAAACTCCTGACACCTGTAAGCCAACCTGGAGGGCAGTCGGCAGCCGAGGCGCTGGGTCCGAAGAAACCGCTCCAGCGGTTGGAAGTGGTGAAGCCATCCTTGGCTTTTCGAAGATCACCACAGCTTGCATAGCTAAACTTTCTCGTGAAGATAAAAGGGAGGCTGAGGGGGGTGTGTGCCTCTCTTATGAAGTTGCTCATCATGACCTCTCTGCCATGACACCCGTGTGACATCTGGGATGGGAATGAAAGTGTTTCTTCTTATTAATTTCACTTTTGGTGTGAATGAAGTATGCTTGTAGTGTTTTTTCCGTTTGCTGTTCTCTCTCTTGCTTTATTTCTCTTTCTCCTGTCTCCCCTGTAGTGGAGTTATGGGCATGGCCACAGGCTCTCTGAGTTGGCACCCACCTGCCTCTCATCTATAATCACCCACCTGATCAGTATCTGCCAATCTGCTGCCATACTGAAGGAGAGACTTGACATCTAGTCCCCACTGGATCGTTAAATCGTATTTGAAAACTTTCACCGGACCTGTTCACCATTGCCTGCCAGCTACTTTACACTGAAACTCACAAGCACTGAAATCACAGCCTGCCCCAGCCAGTTCAGCCCACCAGCCAGCTCGGATTTCGGACCTCATCCCAAAGCCTCGCTCCACCACCAGCCAGCCTTTCCCCATTTCACTCTTTTTTACTTGTTGTTTAATAAATCTATTGAAACTTACCAGCTGTCTGTGATCTGCTTTTGGGTTCCTACCAGAAAACTGACAGCTGCTAGGGCAGCTGGCAGCGAGAGGTGAAATTTGCATATTTAAATTTTCAGTGCCTGCCGATTGGCAGAGGGGTAAATCAATAGGAGCGAAGCCCCTATGGGCAAAGCTTTACAAAATAGAACTTACAGTTTCCTTGTTATTTCAGCATAAACAAACAAACGATAAATGGGTAACTAGCATGCCCCTGCCTAGTGTTGCTGTAATATGGGGGTTAAAATAAACCCCTTCGAATGCTACTGAGTGCATTCGAAGGGGTAGGAGAATTAATGCAGAAGAGAATCCATGACCTATGTGATAATTTAACTGACTCCCTATTGTTTGTAAACACACGCAATCATAAATTAGTTGTTAGAAAATTGTTAGAAAAGGTAGCTTATCTTTCATCATAAGCCAAACATTTAAAAGATCATGTTTTTTACAGCCTACGTAATCCTCAATGCTCCTCATCAGTACAGAGAACAAGGGATCGTGTAGCAACCCGGAACTCAGAGATGACCAGTCTGGTCACTTCGATTTACGTATGTGTATGTGTCTATATCAATCATCATAAGCGCCCATAAGGTGTAGGTCGTTTAACACGAACCATACAGTTAAATGGCATGTGTTCCTGGGCCTAACCAGTCTGCTTCAATTTCCAGGACTCAGGGATGACAAGTCTGGTAGCTTAGACTGGTAGCTTGTGTGTGTAATTATCAGTAGCCCTACGAGCTTGAATATGAAGATGAATGAGGAATGCCGTAGTAATCTATATTCCAAAGTAATACAATTTATTACAATCAAGTAATAAAGTTACAATAAAAAACATAGTTACATACCAACACGATTCAATGTCCTCCCAACTAGTCTAACAGTCTACTAAGTACACCACAAGTATTTAAGACACTATAGCACAAAAGTGTGTTAGGAGCTTCTGTTAAAGATAATCTCCAAGAACTAAGTCAAGCTTCCCTATTTATCCCACCCAGACAGACAGATTCCAAACTCCCCCATTGCAGCTATAATAGGATCACCTAACCTTGGCTAAAACAATGAAAACAAAGAAATTGGCATTCACACAATTACATGTATTCAATTAGCAACATCCAAAGCTAGACCCTTGGTCTTGCAGGATTCTTCATCCAGTAAACATTTACCTGTGACAAACGATACATAACAGCATTGAAACCTATTGGAGAGTTCATCCCTTTATGGGACACACATTAAAAGACCAAACATCAGTGCAGTTAATCCAACGAAAGTCATATTTCTACTTTGTTCATTTGTCCATCCTCACACCTGGTTGGTCTGAGCAGATGGGGCTACCTTGGCCCCCACTGTGCATGTCCGTTCCTTTCAGGAAGCAAATAGGCCCATTGGTGTGAGATTAGGATGTCCCACTGAGTTGAGACGCCAGGCAACACGGCACCTTCACAAACCTTCCAAAACACATCTTTCATTATACTACATTGCTGTCTCAGTTACAAAGCTTTTTCCCTACAACTTTCCTAGCAGTTCCCTACTATTTTCCGCAGAAACATGCTTACTATTGTGGATAAGGACATTTGCTAATTGACAAAACGATAACCAACAGGCCTTTGTTCACAGCTTGCAATACTTGAAAGGGATCTTGCTGTATCTTGGGGCAACTAAAGAAGTAATTAACAGGTCAGAGGGCCAGGTCAGAGGGACAGAGGGAATTACTGGTTGAAGAATTTAATAAATGGGGGAGTACTGAGTCCCCATGTTTAGATAAGAAAAGGAATGTGAGAAAGGGGATCGGGTCTCTGTTCATTTGTGTATGATCATCAGGAATAATTGGGTTAAACCAGTAGATAATTGTGTCCTCCATCAATCTGTTTAAACCACCTGTTTGTCTGGTCTATCTGGTGATCTGTTTGTTCTTGTGTTCTGCAAAGAGAAAGCTCAATGGCTCTGGGAAGGGGGGTGACCCACTGGGGTGACTCCTCTGGGAAGGGGGGTGACTCCTATATAGCCATAAATGATATATGCAGATTGATATCATTTATGAACAAAACTGACCAGTAAACAAAGGAAGTAATAGATCAGTTGAAAATTAGATATACACTACTGTTCAAAAGTTTGGGGTCACTTGGTCCTTGTTTTTGGAAAAAAAAGCAAATTGTTTGTTGTTATGGAAATTCTTGAACTGATGTATACTTAGTCCTATACATGTATAAATAGGTTACTAGTTAAAGGTACTGAGTCCCCATGTTTAGATAAGAAAAGGAATGTAGGAGAGTGTGACGGTGAGGTGACAGCTCCGTCATCTCTCGCTTTTCCCGGTTTCCAGTTATTCACAAACTCACCCCGGACTCATTCATTGTCTTGTCTCCAATCATCATGCACACCAGGTCCCAATGAAATCATCAGTATGTGTTTAAATATTTCTCCTCTGCTCCCCTCACTTGTCGGTTATTGTTCCCTGTCTCTGTATGTACACGTCAGTGGTCAGCGTTTCATTTTGTTTAAGCCTTTTGTTTTCCTTCAGTTTGTTTCAAGTGCTCAGTGCTTATTTTTATTAAAATATCACATCAAATGCCACTCTGCCTGCACCTGGTTCCTCCTCTCCACCACTACATAACCCTGACAGAATAACCGACCAAAAGAAAAGGAACCAGCAGGTTTAAGAAACCCCGCCGTGGTCACATGGATACCCACCTGTGGCCGTGGGCGAAGCCGGAGACGCCGGAGTAGGAAGCTCGGCGTCTCCGAGTTTATTTCGGCTACTCCCCTCTGATGTCACCGACGAGAGGGGAGTACACCTGGAAGGGAGACTGGGGATCGGACTCCCTCTCATCGGACGACTCGGAGGCGGAGTACGACGAAGTTGATGAGGACGCTACGGAGGGGGTGCTGATATGGGACCCTGTTCAGTGCCAGCTGGTCCTAGCCTTCCCTGAGGTTGGCGGGGGTGCCAAGCAGCCAGCGCGGTCCCCAAACCCGGGTCCACGGCTTGCATCCATACCTCATCCGGCAGCACCCCAGAGGCCACCCCAGACATTTTTTAGGGGGGGTGTCGTCTGGCCATCCGACGCACCCCTTTCTCTGCTCCGCGGTCCGCTACCGCCCCAGCCACTGCTCCACGGACTGCTCTACGTCCGGTGCCAGCTCCAAGGCGCTGAGCACCCCCTGCTGCCCTGGAGCCGCAGCCAGCGCCCCCTGCTGCCCTGGAGCCGCAGCCAGCGCCCCCTGCTGCCCAGGAGCCGCAGCCAGCACCCCCTACTGCCCTGGAGCCGCAGCCAGCGCCCCCTGCTGCCCAAGAGCCGCAGCCAGTGCCCCCTGCTACCCAGTGGTCACCGCAGCCAGCTCCCCCTGCTGCCCAGTGGTCGCTGCAGCCAGCTCCCCCTGCTGCCCAGTTGTCGCTGCAGCCTGCTCCCCCTGCTGCCCAGTGGTTGCCGCCACCAGCTCCCCCTGCTGCCCAGTTGTCACCGCCGCCAGAGCCCGCCGAGGACTGGGCGCCGCCCGAGCCCGCCGAGGACAGCCCGCCGAGGACTGGCCGATGCCGCCCGAGCCCGCCGAGCACTGGCCACCCGAGCCCGCCGAGGACTGGCCGCCTGAGCCCGCCGAGGACTGACCGCCACCGCCCGAGCCCGCTGAGGACTGGCCACCGCCGCCTCGGCCCGTGGCGCCCTCTTCTGCCCAGGAACCGCTGCCTGAGCCCACGGCACCCTCTCCGGTCCCGGCCGCTCCGCTGCCCTGGCCCGTCCCGGCTGCTCCGCCTCCTCGGCCCGTGCTGGCTGCTCTGTCACCTGTTCCGGTGGCCCCGCCTCCCCAGCCTGTTCCGGCAGCTCCGCCTCCCAAGCCTGTTCCGGCAGCCCCGCCTCCCCTGCCTGTCCTGGCGGCCCCGCCTCCCCTGCCTGTTCCGGCGGCCCCGCCTCCCCTGCCTGTTTCCGGTGTGCGTAGGTGGGGGTATGGCTTCCTCCCCTGAGGTTGTGTTTCTGCCCCGTCTGGAAGCCAGGGCTTTGGGGGGGGGTACTGTGACGGTGAGGTGACAGACAGCTCCGTCATCTCTCGCTTTTCCCGGTTTCCAGTTATTCACGAATTCACCCCGGACCCATTCATTGTCTTGTCTCCAATCATCACGCACACCAGGTCCCAATTAAGTCATCAGTATGGGTTTAAATGTTTCTCCTCTGCTGTCGGTTAATGTTCCCTGTCTCTGTATGTACACGTCAGTGGTGAGTGTTCCACCACTACACAACCCTGACAGAGAGGGGGATCTGGTATTTGTTTAGGGTCATTATTGACTGGTATCAGTAGATCATTGGGTTACCCATCAATCTGCCTATCTGTGTAAACCATCAATCAATCAATCAATCAAATTTATTTATAAAACCCTTTTTACATCAGCAGTTGTCACAAAGTGCTTTTACAAAACACCCGGCCTTAAAACCCCAAGGAGCAAACAACAGTAGTGTTGAATTTCAGTGGCTAGGAAAAACTCCCTAAGAAGGCCAAAATTTAGGAAGAAACCTAGAGAGGACCCAGGCTCAGAGGGGTGACCAGTCCTCTTCTGGCTGTACCGGGTGGACATATTAAGAGTACAATTGTAATAATTAATAAGTGCACGTGGGCTGAGTCCAGAGTCTATTTAAACTTAGTCCAGGTCGGAAGCATGACCAGATGGAAAAGGGCAGGGACAACACGGGGAGGAGGAGGTGTCAGCACAGTGGCAGCTGAAATCGTCAGGTATCGTCTTGATCTGCAACACAACCAGGAGGAATTTGGACCGGGACAGCAACGGGTCTTTCAAGCCTGGTACTCCTCAGGTGTGGGCCAGGACCTCATGTCCTCCTAAGTTTAAAACGGCAGGAGACAGGAAAAATTTATAAAATGCATTCCTTAGATCTACAAGGATTTATAGTGGAGAAGAAGAACTGACCCTACTCCCCAGCACAATAATATAGCTGCGTAAGACCTTGGGCCTGAGACATCAGTGTATCTGTCGTTTGTCCAGATGCTGTGTGTCCCTTAGAGTTGAAAAGATTACCCACAAGGTCCTTGGTTTAATGTGGGGACGTTTTCGCCACGCTTAGGTTTGCTGGGTTTAATGATGGGTTAGTGCGGTGGTACATTTTTGACGGCCCAACGTACTTGCGATGGACCTGCAAAAATAACGCAACTGTGGTGTTTGGACATGTGAACAAATGTATCTTTGGGAATTATTAGGTTTTCCGGTTAATGGCGTTTTCTTTCGGTGATGGATGCATGGCCTACCGGGCAGATTGGAGGACTATGGACGAGGTAACGTACGGGAGTTGCGGAAGGTATAATATAAAGTTGTTTGGATGGCATAGGCTATGGTATGTGGAAAGAGGTGATTGATGGAAGCTTTTCATAGGGAAGGTTGTGTGGGGTTTATTGATCTCTTTGTTGTAGTTCTTTTTGCTCAGGTTGGATGGATTGTCCCTCTGACCGCCCCCACCCTCCCGCGGTGTTCCGCAGGCTTGGGACTTTTGCATCGTCCCACCCCGCCCGGCGTCACTGCATCGGTGGAGAACATTTCCCCACAATCGACGTAGCCAACCCCGCTGGTGACCGAGATAACCCCCGACTCGTTTCACTCTATGGACTTTTTTATTGTGAACGTGGTGATGCAGTAAGCCATCTGGAGGCCGTTTTGCTCCACTTTGAACATGCTGGGAGAGTCTATGCGGGTCAAGAAAATAATCGAAAGGGGGGAGAAGAACACACCAGATACGTAACCTCTGTTGGCCCAGCTGGTGTTTACAATGGCTAAGACCAAAGAAGACTACAGACCCGGGGTTGAGGAAGAGACTATGCTAACTGCTACGTTTAAATTTATGATGGCTACTGCTAGACATTTGACTGGATTTGAACATTGGATTTGGGGAGATACCCGTGGGAATCAAGACGGTGGCTGTTTATGTAGTGTTCCTGCAAGAACAGAGACAGTTCTGGCCACCTCTTCGGCCTCGCCACGAGCGACCCAACGGGAACACGCAGGAACGCTAACCGCCTGAGGGAGGGGTGCTGACGGTCAGAGGAGACGGACCAGAGAGCATCAACCTGTGAGATCATTCCTTAACACAACCCTGTTTTTTTTCTCTGACATGTTTAGAGAATACTTGATTTATAGCCTTTTCATAGGATTTAGTAAACTAGATGGTTGGTTTCAGTATGTCAGAGTAGATAATTTTGTGAAAGTACAGCAGTGATTTTTTTAAGGGTATTTCAGTTATAACAACTGTAGTTAAGAAAAGGCCATTGTTGTTCTGTGTCCTGACAACACTCCCATGCAGTCATCCTATTGCGGGTTGATTCGTGCAGGATTTTCAGCAGTTAGACTGCGGGATGGAGTAGAGATTGCTCCTGTAAAAAGCCAAAGTTCTTGGACAACTTGTGATTTGGCAAATGGTGGAATTAATGAAGCTATATATGTGCGCGCACTGATTGTCCTTGATCTGTATAAGATTATGACCCAAGTCCCAGGCGTTGGTGAATATCTTGTTGTGGTTGACCTACTAAATGCATTTTCCCTTTTGGTATTCCCTGTGCACAAGGGTTCCGATTGGTTGCATTTTGTATTCCTTGGTGAATTATTTGGTCTCGTTTACCGAGATTGTTGTTAATCTGGAAGTTTTTTGAATTTGCCAGGTTTTCATTTGTTTGGTGTACACTTGGGTGAACGCATTCATTGTGTCGTTAATGTGATTTTTTGGCGAGGCCCACTCTTTCGGCTTTTGCCTTAGCGCTGACTCTGCACAATTGAAATCTGTTTTCCCATGTTGTGCTGTTGGCTGGCAAACATGGAGGTATTCGCCTGATAATTTAGGATTCTATATGAGAATAATGTCTGAAATTTAATCCGAGTGATAAATTGGAAATTTGGTACAATGATGCTTTCCTAATTTGGTAAAATATGGTCTTGTGGTTTCATTATAACAGGTTAAAATATTGTGTTTCTCTCTCCTTGTATGGAGTAGTAGAATGAAGAATCCACATGGTGATAGTCTTTAATGTTAAGAAAACACGCTGTTTCCCATGGAGACTGTAATTGCATCCGAAATCGCCACGGCCTGCAACAGAGGGTAAAATAGCCAAAGCACGTTTGTTCCCCTGATAAAATTAGATGTCCTATTTTGATTGTTGAATTGACTTTGGTTAAATACTAGTTTTTCTTTGTTTGTGTTTACCAATGATACCTGAGATAATACTTGTGGTTGAAATCCAATGCCTGATACTCATTAATGGAGTTTAAATTCTAAAGCGGTGAACTGACAAATAGGGTAGATTGATGTGACAGTGTTTAATGGTCTGGATTGGGTGTGCTTGGGATTACTCACTGATGGTACCTTGATTTTAGTGACATAATACATCTGTTTTCTGTTAACATCGACATTCTTGAGATTTTTTTCTCTCTCTCCACCCTATTGTTACTGTGTTGATAAGACAGGCACATTTTTACAAACCGCACCAATATTAGATGGGTAATAACTCTGAACCATCAGTTAACGTAGGATATCAGCTAATTTGAAAGCATGACGTCTCTTACTACAGATAGTTTGAGGACCATGTCAGGTTTTATTGTGTGGAAACTTACGTTTCATCTACATTTCACACAATCCATTTGGCCTTTATGGCCTACCAGCAGTGGGTCAAGTCCTGGGCTCCAGGAAGGGGGGAAGACCCCCTGGGATGGCCTCTACCAACCTTTCCCATTAAATCAAAGTAGCTTATTACTACAAGTTAAATTTGAGTGTTCTGACTGGTCTCACCTGTGGTAATTTCCCCAACTTGAATATTTTCAGTTTTGGGATTATGAAACGTTAAGTGCAGGCTAAAAATATTTTCCTCTCAATAGCTTTCATGTTGAAATGTATGGTTTTGAAACCAACTTGTAGTGAGGTTAGAGACCTAAAGTCATCCCGTATTGTTAATAATTTGAACAATCTTGATGTCGATGCATGAAATATGCATGAAAGTTGTGATTTTGGTTTTGGCTGACTGCCACTATTTGGAATAAAATAGACATGCATCGAAGTTGGAGGAATTCCCCAACTTTAGGAGGTTAATCAAGACATTATGTTTGTGTTGTCACAGCGTAGTTTGGCCATTGCCTGTGTAAATACAAATTTTGATATGCTAATTTGGGATTTGTTTCACTGAGTGAGACAACTTTGTCAATAATGTTATATGGGTTATAATTCCTTCACACAAGCGACCGTGTGGCACATTTGTTGTTTTTGATTTTGTTTGTGGTTGTTGTGTTTTTATCATTTTCAAATTTGTTTTTGCGGCATATCCAGTTTGCGACTCTTTACTGAGTGCATATTAGATTCATCCTTACTATCGATTTTCTTTTTTCATGTCCGTTCTGTGTACTGCTTTCTCTCATGAGTCATTGTGTGACTTTATGACGTGAAAGCAGGGGGGAATGTATGAAATGATTATCTATGATGAAAAAGACTTGAACTGAAAGTTCAAAGCAAATTAAATTGGTACTTAAAAGAGTTACATGAAGAATTGAGTTTTCCTGTTTGCATAGTTATATTAGAAATAGTTATATCAGAAAATCTCTTATGGCCCTTATTATCTAGTCACAGTGTTTGTCTAATTCACGTTTTTAGAAACAGTTTGTTTGATGTAAAATCTTACATGGTCATGGTTGAGTAGAATACATCTTACCATTTTGATTTGGTTTAACAAAGTAAGAACTAATTTGTTGGGGTGAATAGTGACTATGAGAATGTGACTGTTCAGTTTGTTTGTTTGATATTTGATTAGAAGTAATCATGCTAGTCCCATGGATGAGGGAATAAGTGGGTAAAAAGGTGCAGGGAGCACGTTTTTGTTATTCCTTACATGGGTACTAGGTTTTGCTATGTTTTAATTGAAACTGAGAAAGTAATTCTGCATCAAGTTCTATTCTAGAAAACCAAGTTGAGAAGTTTATTTGGTCTAAATTGTAAAGACACAGACCCTAAATGCCCAGACCCCTGGAGTGCTCAACTCACTCACACAAACACCAGTGTGGGGGGGACCATGGAGGATCTGGTTGCTTTCAAAATCATTGTTGTCATCGGTTGAGGGAAGTGCACCTGCAGAGCTGGCAGTTTTTTCTGCTGCTCGACTACATTTATTTGGATGGACAAATGACAAAGTTGTTTAATGAGTTCGCTTCATGATATACTTCAAAAGTAACATTAAGCTTATGGAAATATAATTTTGCCTCGGGAGAAAAAAAATGAATATTCTGGCAGGCAAAAATATTTGACTTGAAGTGAAGAGGTTCTAAATAACCAGCCACTCAGAGCTATTTCATGTGTTGGTCTCGGGCACATTATTTCTTTATTGGTCGTTTTTAAAATGTTGCGTTTGTAATAATTATGTGACTAACTGACTTGTATGCTACTTTTTGCATGCTTTATCTACTACAAAAATAATGTATATTGCATATACGTTCACTGTACTACATTCATACACATCAATAAGAAGACAGTACACACTATGCCCGCTGACAAAAAAGTGGGTAGAAAGCGTATACCTGTGTATACCCTCCACTAAACCACTGGTAAGAAGTGAGTGTACGCAACGGCAGCTCACAAAAAAGTGGGTATACGGTGTATACCTGCGTATACCCTCCACTACACCACTGGATAGGACATAAGTGGGGATTCTTTATTTCCTGGATTATCTAGATTCTTTATTTCCCTGTGTAAAAGTGTAACATATTTATAGATCAAGATTGGGTCACTCACTTTTAATCAAGACCCTCACACCCTGTTTCAGGACAAAGTCTGGGGAGATAGGGCATAAAGGGGGGAGGTCATGATTTATGACAAGATTACAGAGTGTCTTTGATGTGCTAGTATAAATAAGAGGCTTGGAGAAATTCACACTGGGTTTCATCTTGTAGAGAAATTAAAGGCTAAATAACAGTTATGTTAGCTGAGCTTCAAGATGGTGTGAAATGTTTTGATTTGCAATAAGGTATTTGATCATTTATGTGAAACAAAGGTGAATTTGATTGTAGTTCCGAGACAAAACAATCAGATGTAATTATATATCAACTGAGATCTGGTTAGGTGAACTGAGAATTGTTTATGAACTACTCTTTGAGAGTGATACTTCAACGTAAGCAAACTATCTTAACTGATGATGAGTAAATGGAACAATAATAGGAAATTGTGTTCTTCTGTTCTTTTTTTGTTTTGTTTTTTGTTGGTTGTTAAACCAACTATAGAAAAGAGTGGAATTGTTATTTTTCTACACTAGCAGAACAGAAGCACCAGAAATGTTAGTGTTTTAACTATACTGTTACTATTTTCAAGTGTTCTAATCTATTTAGACAAAGGAAACAGAAAGACATTGGATATACAGGTATACAAGGTTGTTAAGTGATTGGTAGGACTGTGTTCTAATGCATTAACAATAAGCAACAAACTAAGGTAATGGACATATTTCTGATTGTGTACTGTGCAGTTGCAACTAATCTTCTCAAGGAGAATTCACTGACAGGTACAGGACACTTCAAAGCGATTCAGCG
>JACXGI010002852.1:16433-62862 GCA_016801175.1 Esox masquinongy
CTCACACACACACACACACACACACACACACACACACACACACACACACACACACACACACACACACACACACACACAGACTGTCCCACAGCTGCAAGCGGATTCTACTCCCTGGGGTGTAGCGAGTCTACATTAATGCCTGGTTCCTGACAGTTGGACTAAGTCTAGTCCTGATGATTCTGCCACGAGATGAAGAAGGCAACCTCCAACCGACGGGGGGGAGCTAAGGAAAGCTCCGGTTCTGGACAACATTTACTGGAGCACAAAAAGACCAACTGCACACCATCATGCCACGCTGGTTGGGTCTATAACAGGTACACCTCATCTGCTGTCCAGGTAGCTGACAGAGGAACCTGGGGTCGACGCCACACACGCTACAGGAGGGCTTCGGTGTTTAAAGATTAGGCACGTTGAATTGAAGTCACAGAGGGCAAAAGTGAGTTTTTTTGGTGCTAGTAACTATCACTTCCGACCCGGCCTGCAGCTATAGAGCCCTTAGATAACACTGGTCATCTTGACATTCACAAAGGAGAGGGCACAGATTCTCCTGACCTGGCTGATAAAGCAGCTAGAATGGAGACAACTAGAGCTGTGTCATTGTAACCTGCATTTGAACTATGAAGGACAACACCTTGGAATATACATCTGACTTTTATGGTCTGTTACATCGGTCTGCCAAGAAATGGTTCATAACTGACTGACATTTGGAGGAGCAGAACATTTGCGATGACTTTGGAAGTACATCTTATTGGAACCACGAGAGGACTTTTCAGTGAATCAAGCAAGTGGCATAAGAGGACTTTGTACCAGTAACAAATTGAAGGATGTATTCAGTGATTGGTGTTTACATATCCACGTGTCAATGCAACTTAACCCACACTGTCAGTATGTATATATATATGTCACCTGAAATTACTTCCTTTGACCAGTGATTTTAACATAAAACTTTTTGCTGTACTATGTTGCAGTCCTGTGTAATGAAAACATGTGATTTTAAAGTTATAAGAGTTAATGTTCCCAACTCAAGCCAACAAGGACCTAGACATTTTCAGACTTGTTCCGATCTCTAATTATTAGGGTAATGATATCAACAAGGTACTATTTTGTTGCAGTCTACATCCTAATGAGTAATTTGTTTAAGGATTGATACCAAGGGTTGATATGGTATCAAGAGGATGGATTGTTATGGAAATTCTTGAACTGATGTATACTTAGTCCTATGCATGTATAAATGGGTTACTAGTTAAAGGTACTGTGTCCCTATGTTTAGATAAGAAAAGGAATGTAGGAGAGTGTGACGGTGAGGTGACGGACAGCTCCGTCATCTCCTGCTTTTCCCCTGTTTCCAGTTATTCACGAACTCACCCCGGACTCATTTATTGTCTTGTCTCCAATCATCACGCACACCAGTAAACATTTACCTGTAACAAATGATACATAACAGCATTGAAACCTATTGGAGAGTTCATCCCTTTATGGGACACACATTAAAAGACCAAACATCAGTGCAGTTAATCCAACGAAAGTCATATTTCTACTTTGTTAATTTGTCCATCCTCACACCTGGTTGGTCTGGGCCCATGGGGCTACCTTGGCCCCCACCGTGCATGTCCGTTCCTTTCAGGAAGCAAATAGGCTCATTGGTGTGAGATTAGGATGTCCCACTGAGTTGACGCCAGGCAACACGGCACCTTCACAAACCTTCCAAAACACATCTTTCATTACACTACATTGCCTTCTCAGTTACAAAGCTTTTTCCCTACAACTTTCCTAGCAGTTCCCTACTATTTTCCGCAGAAACATGCTTACTATTGTGGATAAGGAAATTTGATAATTGACAAAACGATAACCAACAGGCCTTTGTTCACAGCTTGCAATACTTGAAAGGGATCTTGCTGTATCTTGGGGCAACTAAAGAAGTAATTAACAGGTCAGAGGGCCAGGTCAGAGGGACAGAGGGAATTACTGGTTGAAGAATTGAGTAAATGGGGGAGTACTGAGTCCCCATGTTTAGATAAGAAAAGGAATGTGAGAAAGGGGATCGGGTCTCTGTTCATTTGTGTATGATCATCAGAAATAATTGGGTTAAACCAGTAGATAATTGGGTCCTCCATCAATCTGTTTAAACCACCTGTTTATCTGGTCTATCTGTTGATCTGTTTGTTCTTTTGTTCTGCAAAGAGAAAGCCCAATGGCTCTGGGAAGGGGGGTGACCCACTGGGGTGACTCCTCTGGGAAGGGGGGTGACTCCTATATAGCCATAAATGATATATTCAGGTTGATATCATTTATGAACAAAACTGACCAGTTAACAAAGGAAGTAATAGTTCAGTTGAAAATTAGATTTACACTACTGTTCAAAAGTTTGGGGTCACCTGGTCCTTGTTTTTGGAAAAAATGCAAATTGTTTGTTGTTATGGAAATTCTTGAACTGATGTATACTTAGTCCTATACAAGTACAAATGGGTTACTAGTTAAAGGTACTGAGTCCCCATGTTTAGATAAGAGAAGGAATGTAGGAGAGGGGTATCTGGTATATGTTTAGGGTCATTATTGACTGGTATCAGTAGATCATTGGATTACCCATCAATCTGCCTATCTGTATAAACCATCAGTGTATCTGTCATTTGTCCAGATGCTGTGTGTCCCTTAGACTTGAAAAGACTACCGAAAAAGGTCCTTGGTTTAATGTGGGGGAGGACAGCCTGCCCCTTGGTTAAAACCTAGGTATTGACAGAACAAAGGGAATGTGTATTATTGACATAGGACAGCTGGGCAGTAACTTACCACACCCCTTTTAACTGTAATAAATACTGAATGTTCATGTATTTACCTCAGAGATTCCTCAGAGGGTTATTCTGTAAGCTTTTGATACGTCTCTCTATTTGTAAATAAACTGCAAATTGTGCGAAGAGAATTTTGTCTCTGTACTTGCTCCTTTAAGAGTTTCTTTCGATGGAATTACCATCACATTGTCTATTGAAGTAATGTAAAATTGATCAGAAATGCAGCGTAGACATTGTTAATAATGTAAATGACTATTGTAGCTGGAAACGGAACTGACAACTGTTGTGCTGATTAAGGAAGCAATAAAACTGGCCTTCTTTAGAACTCACAGGTGAAGCGAGTGACCTTGATCACCTCCTAACATGGGAACATATCATATGTAATCTACATATCTGGGTAGATTACATGATAAGCGAACAATCAGTTGTCCTAGTCAACATGTTGGATGCAGGAGAAATGGGTAAAGATCTGAGTGACTTTGACAAAGACCAAATTGTTATGGCCAGAGAATCTCTGAAACGGCAAGGCTTGTGGGGTGCTCCTGATCAAAAGTGGTGAGTACTTACCGACAGTGGTCCAAGGAGGGACAAACCACAAACCAGCAACAGGGTGTTGGGCGCCCAAGGCTCACTGAGGGCAACAAAGGCTATCCCGTCTGGTCCAAACCAAAAATTGTAATGATGGTTACGGGAGGAATGTGTATGGGGTTGTGAATGGGGTTGCATAGTTGCAGATCGGTCAGAGTGCCCATGATGACCCCTGTGAACCACTGTTGAAAGCGCATACAATGGGCACGCGAGCTTCAGAACTGGACCTTGGAGCAGTGGAAGAAGGTCGCCTGGTCCTGGTTCTGTTTGCTTTCACATCACATGCATGGCCGTGTACGTGTGCGCGGGGAAGTGATTGGCACCAGGATGCACTGTGGGAAGACGACAAGCTAGTAGAGAGAGTGTGACACCCTGGGCATTCATGTGGATGTCAGTTTGATACATGCCACCTACCTAAACATCGTTGCAATGTTTTGGCTCATCAGTGTATATAGCGAAAATGGAAACATTACAGCATTCACAGGTTCTTAGAGGTAAACAACTTCATTAGTCTTAGTTTTGAAGTAGATTTCTGCTTGCAGTGCAGAGGCGTATACCATCAACACTGCTACTGAAATCTGTGCTTAATTGAAAACACCTGGTTTAAATGAATGCCAACTTTCACTTAAGGCTCAAGCCGTTCCATTAACACAATGTAGCCTTGTCTTGTCAACGTTAACTCAAACCAGGCTTGAACAATCTTGCATCGTGCACGCGCACGGAGTACATAAGCAGCCCAGAACAAGCGATTGTCTAAAAGAAGCCATACTATAAATTCTCAGACTACAAATAGATTTCTTGATATTCTTAAAAGCTCGCTCATCAACGACAGAGTAAATAAATCCGCAAACGATCTTATTGAGGATCTAAACTCAACACTGCGAAATACGTTAGATACAGTTGCACCACTAAAAACAAAAGAAATACGCAACAAGAAACTTGCTGCCTGGTACACAGACAATACTAGAGCACTCAAGCAAGCCTCCAGAAAATTGGAGCGAAAGTGGCGCTCCACCAAGTTGGAAGTATTCAGACTAGCCTGGATAGACAGTACACTACAATACCGAAAACCTCACATCTGCTCGATCAGCTTATTTCTCCTACCTGATTGAGGTGAACAAAAACAATCCAAATTTTCTCTTCGATACAGTTGCAAAGTTGACAAAAAAACAACGCTCAACAAGTGAAGTGGGTCTTCCCTTTAGCTGTAATGAATACATGAACTACTTTGATGAAAAGACCATCACCATTAGAAAACAAATAACTGACTCCTCCTTAAATAGTTATAGTCCCCAAAATCTCAGTTGCCCTGAGAATGTCCTGAACCTCCCTGACCAGGTGTCAATGGGGACACCTGAATTTTTTGATCCTGTATCGCTCGACACATTCACTAAATTTGTAATGAGTTCTAAACCCACAAATTGTCAGCAAGACCCGATTCCAACAAAATTACTTAAGGAGCTATTTCCTGTGCTAGGTCAGCCAATGTTGAACATAATAAATTGCTCCCATTCCTCCGGATGTGTACCAAACTCACTAAAAATAGCGGAAATTAAGCCTCTTCTAAAAAAATCAAATCTGGATCCAGACATATTAAACTATTATAGGCCAATATCGAACCTCCCGTTCCTCTCAAAAATCTTAGAAAAATGTGTTTCCCAACAACTGAATGCCTTCCTGAAGACAAATAATATTTATGAAATGCTCCAGTCCGGTTTCAGACCCCATCATAGTACTGAGACTGCACTCGTGAAGGTAACAAATGACCTTCAAATGGCCTCAGACAAAGGTTCCGCATCCGTCCTGTTGCTTCTTGATCTTAGTGCTGCTTTTGACACTATTGATCACTCCCTTCTCTTAGAGAGACTGGAAACCCATATTGGGCTACGTGGACATGTTCTAGCCTGGTTTGAATCTTATTTATCTGAAAGATATCAGTTCGTATGTGTGGATGGCATATCCTCTGACAAATGAAAGGTATGTTTTGGTGTTCCTCAAGGCTCAGTTCTGGGCCCATTATTGTTCTCACTATATATGCTGCCTCTGGGTGATGTAATCCGGAATCACAATGTCAATTTTCACTGTTATGCTGGTGACACACAGTTATATATTTCAATGAAGCATGGAGAAGCCCCAAAATTAGCTACTATTTAGCTACTAGCAAAGAGCTTTGTTGGCAGATCTCACTGTGAACCTCGACTGCTGCATGGTCTTATCCCAAAAAACTGTAAGAAACCTCGGCGTTACCCTTGACCCTGACCTTTCCTTTGATGAACATATAAAATATGTCTCAAGAGTTGCTTATTTTCATCTTCGAAACATTGCAAAAATCAGAAACTTTCTATCAAAAACAGATGCAGAAAAACTAATCCATGATTTTGTTACTTCTAGATTAGATTACTGCAATGCTCTTCTTTCCGGTTACCCTGATAAATCAATAAATAAACTTCAATTAGTGCTGCACACGGCTGCTAGAATCATAACTAGAACAAAAAAATGTGAACACATTACTCCAGTACTAGCTTCTTTACACTGGCTGCCTGTTAGGGTTAGGGCTGATTTTAAGGTTTTATTGTTAACCTATAAATCAATACATGGACTTGCTCCTACTTACCTCGTTGAAATGATCCAGCCATACATACCTACATGTAACTTTAGATCGCAAGATGCAGGCCTTTTAATTGTACCTAGAATATCTAAACAAACAGCCGGAGGCAGGGCCTTCTCTCATAGAGGTCCACTACTGTGAAATGATTTGCCAATTAAGGTTAGAAATGCAAACTCAGTGCAAACTTAGTGCAAACTCAGTGTCTACTAAAGACTCATCTCTACAGCATGGTCTATGATTAAGTGTAGTCTGGCCCAGGGGCATGAAGGTGACCAGAAAGGCTGATACTGTCCACCCTTGCTGTCTTGCCAGGTTGGCTCTCATCACCTCTGGGATGCACTCCCTCCAATGCCATTCGGGGGCGGAGTCACTGGCTTGTTGTTGTCTCTCTGTTGCGCACTTGTGCAATTGGGCTGTACTCTGCTGGCAATACTCGGCCCTCATTTAGGGTGGTTGCGGTTGGTAGGGGTCCCTTTGTTTGATGCTTGACAATGTGGGTGGATTGATTTCCTGCCTGTTGGGCCCTGTCCGGGGCCTCCCCCGGATAGGGCCACAGTGTCACTGGACCCCCCTGTCTCAGCCCCAAGATCTTACGCTGCTATATTATTGTGCTGGGGGAGTAGGGTCAGTTCTCCTTCTTCACTATAAATCCCTGTAGATCTAAGGAATGCATTTTCTAAATTTTCCCTGTCTCCTGCTGTTTTAAACTTAGGAGGACATGAGGTCTTGGCCCACACCTGAGGAGTACCAGGCTTGAAAGACCCGTTGCTGTCCCTGTCCAAAGTCCTCCTGGTTGTGTTGCAGATCAAGGTTTAAGGCCGGGTGTTTTGTAAAAGCACTTTGTGACAACTGCTGATGCAAAAAGGGCTTTAAAAATTAATTTGATTGATTGATTGATTGATTGAAGAAGATACTATGTGGCAAAAAGAAGCGAAAACTATCAAGCCTGGACATTTTCACTTAGGGGTGTACTCACTTTTGTTGCCAGCGGTTTAGACATTAATGGCTGTGCGTTCTGTTATTTTGAGGGAACAGCAAATTGACACTGTTGTACAAGCTGTACACTCACTACTTTACATTGTAGCAAAGTGTCATTTCTTCAGTGTTGTCACATGAAAAGATATAATCAAATATTTACAAAAATGTGAAGGGTGTACTCACTTTTGTGAGATACTGTATGATCAGTCAAAATTATGTTGTAGGCTAACTTACGTGAACTGACATAACTACAATGCATTTACTGTTAATTAGTCTAATTCGGTGAGGCTTGAAGCCTTTCTGACCTAGTAACCCTTGGCCTACATTAATTTTCGGCTGTTACATCATCAGGGGCCAACTCAATAGCCAAAAAAGAATGTGGCAACAGCTTCGATTTTGGAAATCAGGCAAATTCCATTGCAGATTATCTGACAGCATAGAGGGTGACCAATGATGTGACACACTTTACTTGACAGAGCATTCATTTTAAACTGCTCAGCATGACTAAGAAGAGTTGATGCAGTGGTGTCTTTCAAAATGTAAATAATGGCTACGGTGAGTGTGCTTCCTTATGTGTGGTTCCAGCAGACTGCATAGGTAAACTATGCTGGGCCTACTGAACCTGTACCTCTCCCACACACTCATCAGGGAAGTCCAGTGAAGAACTTTTGCCTCTGAAGACCCTTGGGGCTGGTGGTGTAAACGCTCTGTGTAGAATCTGAGCACCTTCATCCACAGGGTTGTTTAGCAATGGACATGCCATAGCTGGTTTTAATTGACTCGTCTTTAGATGCACTGATTATATAGTCTAGGCTTATGTCAGTTAACCTATTGGCTTTTGAAGACAGTAAAAGTGGTAAGACATGATTTTCTTGTTTATTTTTATTAATATGTTCTTTGAAACTAAATTAAACACATAAATTTGCACTTGGTCATATTGAGAGAAAAAAGTCTGAAATTATGTTTCCGAACACAGACATGACAGAAGTGATGCGAGCGCGAAAAGACACTGAACAATATTTTGGGATTCCGTTTCCACCTGTTAGAAATTCTTTGCAACACAGCTAAATTAAGCTTGACAGTTAGCCTGTGAGGGAGCAGGCTAATTCAGTGATATACAATTGTGCTCAAAAGTTTGCATACCTTTGGAGAATTGGTAATATACAGCTCTGGAAAAAATTAAGAGACCATTGCACCTTTTTCTTTCCTTTCCAAAAAAGTTGAAGAAGGAAAGTTTTGAGTGAGGAACAGAAGCGTTCAATTTGCAGTGGTCTCTTAATTTTAACCCTTCTGTTCCTCACTCAAAACCTTCCTTTTCGACTTTTTTGGAAAGGTAAGAAAAAGATGCAGTGGTCTCTTAATTTCTTCCGGAGCTGTATATACCATTTGTAAAGAAAACATGTGTGAGCAGGCAAAACACATCTTATTGCTGTTAGAAATCGGCCGTTTCATATAGTCATGCCAGAGGCTGCAGTCCTCTTCCTGTCGTATTTGTACAACTGGATGGCATTATATTTTACTTGTACAAGTCACTGTGTAATCTCCTAAAACAATTAGCATTGTCAACGAAATACAGTTCAGCGCTTCTCCAATTTATCCACCCCTGGAGATTTTTGCACAATTTTATTTGTGGCCTGGTCAGGGACTAACCAGGTCTTCTCTCCAATTTATCCACCCCTAGAGATATTTTACACAATGTAATTCATGGCCCAGTCAGGGAGTAACCAGGTCTTGTTTTCGACTACCAAACGCATTTGCAATCATGACAGTTCGTTATATGGTGTAGTTTTACGACTCACTGTTCAGTTGTTCTCAGCAACCAGTAATCAGGAAAAACAACTTCTTCCTCGCGATTGCAAAACGAGCCCCTTAGCTCACCAATTGAAGTTCAGTAGAATCGTTAAAACCTGTCCATCTGGTCGCGGCACCATGCTGTTAGAAATCTTCCGTTTCATATAGTGGTTGAAATAATGAATCGCGTACCCGGTGGTGAAGGGAGAGAGTAATTCAATTATTTATTGCAGAATTTGATAGTCTATTAGCTCACGATGTTTCCATGCTCAATCTCTTCTCTTCTCATTGTAATGCTGGTTACAAGCTGATATATACATTGATGGGCGTGTTTACCTAGCAAAGATCAGGTTTCCAAGACAGTATGCCAAATGGTCAATGTAAACATTCCTGTGGTTAACAGAGCACAACCTACAGAGAGATAATCTAAACAGAAATGTTTCTTTTGTTCTCATTATCTAGGCACATTCACTTCCAATGAAACGTACATTCATATTGTGAATTAATGTATTGTGATTAATGCTCAGATTCCACATTTCTTATGGGATTCACATTCAACTGTAGATCATAACAGAATGGCACAATCATAAAACAAAACATGTCAACAAAGAAAAAAATGAACTGACCCCTGTTCAAAAGTCTGCATACCCTTAGTTCTTAATACTGTGTATTGCCCCCTTTAGCATCAATGACAGCATGTCTTTTGTAAAAGTTGTCTATGAGGCCCCGAATTCTTGCAGGTGGTTTAGCTGCCCATTCATCTTGGCAAAATACCTCCAGGTCATGCAAAGTCTTTGGTCGTCTCGCATGAACCGCACGTTTGAGATCTCCCCAGAGTGGCTTGATGATATTAAGGTCAGGAGACTGTGATGGCCACTCCAGAACCTTCACCTTTTTCTGCTGTAACCACTGAAGGGTCAACTTGGGGTTGTGCTTAGGGTCATTGTCGTGCTGGAAAGTCCAAGAGCGTCCCATGCGCAGCTTTCTTGCAGAAGAATGCAAATGTCTGCCAGTATTTTCTGATAACATGCTGCATTCATCTTGCCATCAATTTTCAAAAGATTCCCCGTGCCTTTAGAGCTCACACACCCCAAAACATCAGTGAGCCAGCCATCACCATGCTTCACAGTGGTGAAGTGGTGCTCACTATAGGCCTTGTTGACCCCTCTCCAAACATAGCGCTTATGGTTGTGATCATAAAGCTCTATTTTGGTCTCGTCACTCCAAATTACAGTGTGCCAGGAGCTGTGAGGTGTGTCAAGGTGTTGTTGGGCATATTGTAACTGGGCTTTTTTGTGGCATTGGTGCAGTAAAGGCTTCTTTCTGGCAACTCAACCAGGCAGCTCATTTTTGTTCAAGCATCGTGTTATTGTGCTCCATGAAACAACCACTCCGTAATTTCCAGAGCAGCCTGTATTTCTCTAAAGGTTACCTGTGGGTTTTTCTTTGTATCCCAAACAATTCTTCTGGCAGTTTTGGCTGAAATCTTTCTTGATCTACCTGACCTTGTCTTGGTATCAAGAGATCCCCGAATTTTCCACTTCTTAATAAGTGATCGAACAGTACTGACTGGCATTTGCAAGGCTTTGGATATCTTTTTATATCCTTTTCCATCTTTATAAAGTTCCATTACCTTGTTACGCAGGTCTTTTGACATTTCTTTTCTGCTCCCCATGGCTCAGTATCTAGCCTGCTCAGTGCATCCACCTGAGAGCTGACAAACTCATTGACTATTTATACACAGACACAAATTGCAATTTAAAAAGCCACAGGTGTGGGAAATTCACCTTTAATTGCCATTTTCACCTGAGTGTGTCACCTTCTGTGTGTCATAAGGCCTAACATTCAAGGGTTTGTAAACTTTTGATCAGGGCCATTTGGGTGATTTCTGTTATCATTTTGATTTAAAAAGGAGCCAAACTATGTGATAATAAATGGCTTCATATGATCACTATTCTTTAAATAAAATATTTTTTTGCACGATTAATCATATTTTCAAAATCAATGCCAGAATTTCACCAATTCTGCCAGGGTATGCAAACTTATGAGCACAACTGTAAGTTATCTTGGTTACTCCTATAAGCCACAGTAATGGAATGGAACTCCCACTTAAATTAGCAAGACTTATTGAAATAAGCATGGATTTTCCTTCATCTGCCTTGATGGAATACCCCCAGCTTTTGTTCCTCAGGATGAAGAATTTCAATTCATGAGTAGACAATGCTAATAATGTTAATTCCAGGCCTGGAAAGAGGACTCCATGGGCTTTCAAGAACAACTCACAGTAAGCAAAATTTCACCCAAATATGAATCTACGTTAAACTTTCCCTTTAATGTTACATATCATGAACAATAGCATATAACTGAAAGTATGTACAATTAATTCTCCATTTGAAAACTTTACAAACTTGGGACTTAGTGACCCAACTACATCACTAGTTTTTACCGTCTATCATATAAAAACGACTCCAAGTACTTGTTGTATCTAACTAAATATCTGGTTTGTTTGTCAGGCTACTTAAAGACGTTGTGTGTTGGCAGATGTGTGCTGCGCAAAGGAAGGCGAGAAAGTAGAGGTAAAGGAGGATGAAGAGGAACAATGAGAAGAGGGAGAGGTGGAGGAAGGGGGACAGGTGGATGAGAGGGACATTTCTTTGTTGGGTTGATTATGAATCATTTCTTAATCACAAAAGTCTACACAATGGGAGAAAACCAATTATATTATTCCAAGTAACAGGACTGTGTAGTCAAAGTAAAGATGATGATGTGTTCTTTAAAACAAAGTAAACTTGTGAAAATAATTTGTTCTTGGTTTTTGTGCTGTCTGTTTGAAATGTGTGAGCAAATATGATTTAATTTAAGAATTCTCAGTAATTAACAGCGGCATTCTAGAGATCTATTGGAGTCTAAAGGGCTAATTAACACAGGGTTGTTTTAGTCATTTTTATTTGTTGTTACATTTACTTTGGAATGTGTGACTTTTTCGACAGTACAATGGGAGAACAAATGTTATTTGTTTGACACCTTCAGTTGACCAGTAGGACCAGCCCTCTGGCCGCAGATGATTTTTTTTTTCCATCTGGGACAGAGGGCTGGTCCAACCGGTTTGTGATTCAACACTCATAAAATGTTTTCATTAAAAAATGTGCTCTGTACTGGGGAACAAACACACCCTTATTCACTAAAAGGCTATTAGACTAAAATACATAAAGTCAAGCTCAGTTTACCACTTTATCCTCATTTTCATTCAAAGCTAGGATCCTCAAATCTATACATTGCTGAATATACCATTTTCATAGAAATAAAACCTAAAATGGTATTTTTACAGTTTTATTAGATACCTCTGATCAGTACGACAACATACAGTAGGCTAAATCAGGCCAGAGGTTTTGTTAGAAAACAAACAAATATTAAAGTCAAGCTAACAGAATTCTCATAATCTGATTGTAGTAGACGTCAAAGCAGTAAAATATAAAATATATATAAAGTATAGATATATTTATTTTGCAGCAATGGATTTTAACGTAAAATAAATTGCTTCAAATGATGTTGGTTCCACATTTTATACCACAGTGCAATGGGCAACTACACAATCTCAGAGCGAGAGACAGGTTATAGTATGGTGTTAAGGTAAGCTGGTACAGTAAACTTTCAACAAAATAAGTAGTGAGGGGTACGTGTGGAGATACATTTGTGTCTTTTTGTCATGAGCCAAAATTTTCAACCACAAAAAATTGTTCTGAAAGCAAAAACAAGGCTTCAAAGTAAAAAAAAAAAAAATTGCAATCAAATACTTCGTAGTGTAGCACAAAACGTCTAATTTGTCTAATATTTAGTGAACAAAAATGTATTTGAAAACAAAACACCTATTTAATTTTATTATCAACCACCCTCCATTTTGGCTGTCCCCTCGTGTTTGCAGTGCTTCTTTTTTTTGCTTTTGAAACTTGTGTTATTGATTGAAACACTAGTTCTTCATTTGCAATTTTGACCTTACAGGTGTGGGCAGGCTTTAGTGGGAGGTGTGGATGATGCTTCTCCATAGGTTCAGACATTTTTGAGTGTCAGTTTGGCTACAACCAATACTGTTCAGCCTTTCGTTCCGACACAAATGAAGTCATAGTGGACACCTACGAAGGACTGTGTGATGATGGCATCTCAGGTAAGTAGCACTGGGCGTTCTTCCTTCCAACTTCTACATAGCTAGTAGTTAGTTCCTACGATTCAGTGTCAGTTCATAACATTCTATTACATTACATACATACATACATACATACCGTAGAATGAAAAATCATGCAATTATTATTCTCAAGCTAACCAAATGCATTTAGCTACGAACGTCTGTTCTCGCCATTTTCACTCGCCAATTCGTCTTTCATTCACAGTAACACAGGCCATGTCCTATTTGTTTCATAAGCTGATATATAATTCATATTTCATGACAGTGTAACGGTTAGTTTTTTTTTGCATGATTTATCTTATTGTCTTCTACAGAATGTATGTAGGATCCTCAAATCTATACATTGCTGAATATACCATTTTCATAGAAATAAAATATAGTAGAACATAATGAACCAACACTGAATCGTAGGAGCTTAACTACTAGCTATGTAGAAATTGGATGGAAGAAAGCTCAGTGCTGCTTCCCTGAGATGCTCCTAGGTACAAGTTGGTAGGTAGGTGTCCACTATGACTTTGTTTGTGTCAGAACTGACACACAAAAAATGGCTGATGGAGAAGCACCATCCACATCTCCCACTAAAGCCCGCCCACAGCTGTGGGGTCAAAAGTGCAAACGAAGAACTAGTTCTTCAGTCAAAAAAAGTAAAAAAAAAAGAAGCACTGCAATCAAAGTGAGCAGTCTAACACCATTACATAAAGTATTGTACTCTTTTACAAATTATTTGACTGCAAATTTACTTTGAAGTCTCATTTCTGCATTTAGAACAATTATTTTGATTGAAAAGTAAAACGTTTTGCTCTTGACAAAAATACACAAATGTACCTCCATAGGTATGACATGCTTGTTAAAATATGACCACTCCAATAATTAAAACCAAATGCCAAGAAAAATACATGGTCAAATGGAGTCTCGCGCACAGCAGTGGATGCATCAATTCAGGGTACAAGTGTAGTCAAACGGACATCGAATGTCATTTCTCTGGTTATGTTTTTTTACAAATGTCTTCCAATTCATTCAATTTGCTGGTCACTAATGCAGTTTTAAGATGCTGGAATTACTTTGGATAAGACAAACTTTCCCAGGAACAAACAGGAGCACCTTGCTAATTGTTTGACAATCAGATGAAAAAAAATCTTGAATTTGTGTTCATGCCATTCAAGCTAATATATGATAAACATTTCATGACTAATAGGTCTAGGCCTGCAGAGATCATAGGCTACTACATTAATAGTGATTATCCTGTATGTAAAGGAGATCCACTACTGGCAAGAAAACTGCATTTACTTTCACCCCTGGGTATAGTACAGATATTACAGAGGTTATGTGCACACCTTATAGGCTTATATAGTGTAATGTTAAAGCTGATACAAAAGAAAAAGCATGGCTTTCACACAATGTTGAACTCACAGACAGATGCCTTCTCAGCACGACAGCTCTCATCAAACCACTTCCCATTGGCAGTGGTGGAGAGGATGGCACAGTTTTGAGTACGACCCCCATCTGGTTGGTGGGTGATGTCAGTCTCCCAGTTCTTAAAGCGCAGACTGGTGCTTGTCTGGTCTATCCATTCTCCCTCAGTCACGATGTCGTTCACGCCCAGCCAAATGTGTTCCTCTGGGCCGATGGTCCGGCGGACATAGTCGAAGAGCTGATCATTCTCATCCCCCGACAGAGGGGTGCTCACTGTGCCCCCTTTAGCAATGCAGTCATCAATGGCTGTGTGGTAACTCTTCTTGGTTGCATCGGCCAGGAAACACTTGCCAATAATCTTGATGCCTTTCAGGCAAACTGGAAGAAAATTCACATCAAGTGGTATTATCAGGAGACGTTAAAAAAATCCAAAAAAGTTTTTTGGCCATCCTGATAGGAGAGCCATTTTTGGTTTCAAGTAGAACCATTTTGGGTTCCATGTAAATTGCTCTGTGGAAAGGATTCTATATAGAACCAAAAAGGACTCTAACTGCAACCAAAAAGGATTCTTCAAAGAGATCTCCTTTGGGGACAGCTGAAAACCCCTTTTAGGTAATGGACAGCACAATGTCCACTACAACACTGTCTCAGCAAACAAAATGCAAAAATACAAGATAACAGAGATTGTGGCTTTAACATCAGTGTCAATACATACACCTAACATGCTGTTTGAACATAACATACCCTTCTAGTACTTTAAAACCATAATTTAAAGGCAACACCCCTAATTGAATCCAGACTTAACTTATTCCCGAGACCAAGGAAAACATTCTCTGCTCCCTTGCACATGTGTTCCCATCATGTGAATTGGTCTCTAAGCTCAATTTATGGCATCATAATCGAATAGGAAAACTAAAAAAAACTGTGACATATTTGTCTGTGTTCACACAGGAGACTGTGTGATTTACATTTTCATTTCAACGAGTACTTCCCTTACCTGATTGCAAGGCTTGCTGCTCTTTCAGGAGATTCAACTCCACCACTATGTTATCAATCTGTTTCTTCAACTCCTCTATTGCAACATTATTTTCAGCATCTGTTTTGAAGAGATTTTAGAAGAATCAACTAAAACTGTATCTACGATTGTATATGGTTGAGCAGTATGTTTTGCACAACCCTTTTTTCTACCCAAATGCTAAACAAACATTGAATCAAACGTATTGTAGATTCAGAATATTTTTTTTAAATCACAAATTAGAAAGGTTTCCTACCTTTCTTTCCACCCTTTTTCTTAGATGAGCTCTGCTGGAATGAGGCGTTAATTAGGAGAAGAAGGCAAAACAACACATGCAGACCTCCGACATCCATAGTGTGAATCACAATAGCCTATATTTTCACTGGTAGGATCTGTGAAGTACAGTTTGTATTCCTACTGCTAGCCAGGAAAAATCTGTTTCAAAATGGGTTGTACCAAGGGGACAGGCAAGAGCAAATTTGATACTCTGGAAAGAAATCTACATTTTATGAGAAGAAATGTTTAACAGATGTTTTACTGTTTTTTTTTCTTCCTTTTTTTTTCTTATGACAGGTTATGGTACACTGAGCTTTTCTTTTTGTTTGCCATAATAAAAAAATATGTTTCAAACATGTTTGTATTAAACACAAACAAGTGGCAAGAACAATACTTTCTGTATTAAATTATGTTTTTTGACACATTTTAGCATATACAAGGACAGCAGCAAAACACAAAGGAAAGTACAAGGACAGAAACAAAACACAAACAAAACCATAACAAGAGTACAGTCATAAAAACAAACAAAAATAAGAGTAGCCATAACCTGGTCCCCCCGATTTGAGGATATGAAAAGTATTGGGACAGTTGGCATTACATAAGCTTCTTGTTAGTCAGGTGTGTTTTGTCACTTCATTTGTGCACAGGAAAATTACTGTCTGGCAGATCAAATAACTGATGGCTGCACACAGGTCTGGAAGAGCATCTCCAGTTAAGATACCCAGTGTCTGGTGGGGACAATGGCTCACAATCCAGGCATTTATTTAATGGAAAAAATATGCAACTAAATTAAAAATATAAGTGCTTCATTTGGACATTTTAATAATATGTCAAAATACTTTTGGTGCCCTAAAAACAGGAGACTGTGTGTCACTTATCTTTACGAACTTTTGAAACCAGTGCGTATAGTCTGATAAAAGCTTAGCATCTATACTTTAACATCAGTAATTGTCTGATTTCAAACTCAACTATTAGGAGTATCTTGCCAAAAGAAGAAATAATTATTCACTCTCTTAATACTTATGGAGGCATACTGCATAATGGAATAAGGCTACACTAACAATAGTATTCTATTCATATAAGATGTTGGGTAAAGTGGACCTTGAATGGCGCAGCGGTCTGAGTGGTCCAAGTATGCGTCATTATGGCCAAGTGTTCAAATCCTGGTCATAGCATATGGACAATAACTGGGGGTCCAGCATTGACTGAGCTGAATGGGTGCCATCAAACGAAACTTTGTTTATATAGCACATTTCTTATAAAATGAATTTCAAGAAGTCAGAATAAATACAGTTAATAAACAATGCTTTGATAAAATGTATGAATTACAGTAAAGATATAAATGAAATTTTAAAAAAAATATCACACTTGTGACTGTAGTTGGTCAGGCAATTGCAAAGCTTAATTGTGGTTAGAGAATGCATTCTGCTCAAGAGTGTATGTATGAGTGAAAACTTTCTGGTTAAATGAATATTGTAACAAGAATCAAAACAACTGGGAATGGAGTGCTTTGACTAGAGGAAACATCATCTTTGACTAGTGTGTATAATACAGCTCCGGAAAAAATTAAGAGACCACTGCACCTTTTTCTTTCCTTTCCAAAAAAGTTGAAAAGGAAAGTTTTAAGTGAGGAACAGAAGTGTTCAATTTGCAGTGGTCTCTTGATTTTAACTCTTCTGTTCCTTACTCAAAACCTTCCTTTTCAACTTTTTTGGAAAGGAAAGAAAAAGGTGCAGTGGTCTCTTATTTTTTCCCGGAGCTGTATGTAATAACTGTTATAATTTGTTGCTCCTGATGATCTGTGTAATAATTTGTTCAGATGATAATACCTCAAACAGGGCAAAATCATGCTGAATAATGTTGGTGGCACTGAATAGCTGAGTGGGGTTACATGAGATTACCTTGTATCAGCATGCTGGCCAATTGTCATTGAAAATTCAATAATTTACTATTCTTTGTACATACAGGCACTTCCTAGATTACAATAATCTGTTCTTGTAGTAGAAACAGTCACATATGTTCTTGGCTGAAATGCTTTGTTGTTGCCTTTGTTGCAGGGTCTTCAGGGGTCTAGGCCAAGGACTGGGTGGATCTATGGTTGTGTAAAACTTACATCTGGTTTCTTTTAACTAGCTGGACAGGGTTCGACTGACACGTGGCACCTTACATAATGAAACCATTGAGTGCTTTTACTTTCATCTGCATATTGTACAGATTCCTTTTACAAGCTACTGTTAGGTCCAGAAATAATTGGACACTGACAAGTTTTGTTATTTTGGCTGTTTACCAAAATATATTCAAGTTACAGTTAAATAATGAATATGCCATAATAAAGAGTTTTTCTTTATGATGTCTACCATAAAGAGTCTACCAAAAAGAGTTTTCTTTACCATGGAAAGAATCCTACGATCATTCTCCAATGTTGTCTTTCGTGGATGTCCAGGCCTTTTTGTGTTGCAGAGCTCACCAGTGCTTTCTTTTATCTCAGAATGTACTAAACTGTTGATTTGGCCACTCCTAATGTTCCTGCTATCTCTCTGATTGATATATTTTGCAGCCTAAGGATGGCCTGTTTCACTTGCATTGAAAGCTCCTTTGTCCGCATGTTCTGAGTTCACAGCAACAGCTTCCAAATGCTAATGCCACACCTGGAATCAACTCCAGACCATTTACCTGCTTAATTGATAAAGAAATAACGAAGGAATAGCCCACACCTGTCCATGTAACAGCTTTTGAGTCAATTGTCCAATTACTTTTGGTCCATTGAAAAAGAGGGGGCTACATATTAAAGAGCTGTAATTCCTAAACCCTTCCTCCAATTTGGATGTGAATACTATCAAGTTAAAGCTGAGAGACTGCACTTTAAGCCCATATTCATTATTTAACTGTAACTTAAATATACAGCTCCGGAAAAAATTAAAAGACCACCTTTTTCTTTCCTTTCCTACAATGTCGAAAAGGAAGGTTTTGAGTGAGGAACAGAAATGTTAAAATTAGGAGACCACTGCAAATTGAACACTTCTGTTCCTCACTCAAAACTTTCCTTTTCAACTTTTTTGGAAAGGAAAGAATAAGGTGCAGTGGTTGTCTAAATGTTTTCCGGAGGTGTATTTTGGTGAACTGACATTATAACAAAACTTGTGTCAGTATTCAATTATTTCCGGACCTTATAGTATTGACATCAACAGGTTACTATCAGTATTAATGACGTTCAGCAGAAAATCAGATTCAACATGAAATCATGATTAAACAATCCCCCAAAGTCTGTTGAACAATCAAAAAATCCCAGATTATCCGTATCATGATTCATGCTAAAATATCATACAAAAGAATCATGCATATCCTATTCAACCTTTAAATAGAGAAAAATAGAGAAAATTCTACCTTTAAATAGAGAAAAATTCTACCTTTGAACAGGGAAAAATTCTTCCCTTAACAGGGAAGGATTCACTCCCCAACCATACACCAATCAGCCATTACATTATGACCACTGACAGGTGAAGTGAATAACACTGATAATCTCGTTACCATGGCACCTGTCAGTGGGTGGGATTTATTGAGCAGCAGGTGAACATTCTGTCCTCAAAGTTGATGCGGTATAAGCAGGAAAAATGGGCAAGCATAAGGATCTGAGTGACTTTGACAAGGGCCAAATTGTGATGGCTAGATGACTGGGTCAGAGCATCTCCAAAACAGCAGCTCTTGTGGGGTGTCCCCGGTCTGCAGTGGTCAGTACCTATCAAAAGTTGTCCAAGGAAGGAAAAGTTTGATGCATATGGGACTGTGTAGCCGCAGACCAGTCAGGGTGCCCATGCTAACCCGTCCACTGCTGAAAGCGCCTACAGTGGGCATGTGAGCATCAGAACTGGAAGAAGGTGGCCTATGGAAGAATGGAAGAAGGTGGCCAATGGAAGAAGGTGGCCTAGTCTGATTAATCATGTTTTCTTTTACATCACATGGATGGCCGGATGCATGTGCGTCACTTACCTGGAGAACACATGGTCCCAGGATGCACTATGGGAAGGAGGCAAACCGGCGGAGGCAGTGTGATGCTTTGGGCAATGTTCTGCTGGGAAACCTTGGGTCCTGCCATTCATGTGGATGTTACTTTGACAGGTACCACCTACCTAAGCATTGTTGCAGACCATGTGCACCCTTTCATGGCAACGGTATTCCCTGATGGCATTGGCTTCTTTCAGCAGGATAATGCACCCTGCCACAAAGCAAAAATGGTTCTGGAATGGTTTAAGGAACACAACGAGTTCAATGTGTTGACTTGGCCTCCAAAATTCCCCAGATCTCAATCCAATCGAGCATCTGTGGGATGTGCTGGAAAAACAAGTCTGATCCATGGAAGCCCCACCTCGCAACTTACAGGAATTAAAGGATCTGCTGCTAATGTCTTGATGCCAGATACCACAGCACACCTTCAGAGGTCTAGTGGAGTCCATGCCTCAACGGGTCAGGGCTGTTTTGGTGGCAAAAGGGGGACCTACACAATATTAGGCAGGTGGTCATAATGTTATGGCTGGTCAGTGTACCAGGATAGTTGTCATAATGTCGATCATTAGGCAGTGATGATCCAATATTGAGATAGTAATTATACAGAGTTTCCCCACCTGTCTTGCCAGAAACAAACCTTCATACATATGAAATCACCATATCAGTTAATTTAGGAAAATCGTTGATCATAAGGAATGAAGTTAGTTTCCAATCAAGTGTCCTGTAGTTCTTGTCTTCAGTCTTCTGTCTTACATCAGTGATGTGAAGTTATTGCAGTCAGTGTGATGTGGACCCAGCAAATTGTCTGGTTGTCCTAAGAAGTCAGTGTAGGTGTGTAGTGGAATAGTGAGCTTCAAGGTATCCCAAATTCAAGATTAACACCACAACAGTGTCTGCCACTGTGTTGGGACCATGTGACCTGTCCAGTCAACTGGCCCATGGTACTCTGACCTGTAGTATGTGGAGCCCTTCAGGACTCAGTTGGATTCTCTACTCATCTTTGATTCACTTTGAACTCTCAGTTCAGCTCTTTTCAATCATAACTAATTATCATATCATACATTCCCTCCTGCTTTCACTTCATTAAGTCAATGGAAAAGTGACACCAGGAGGTACCATCCTGAATCCGCACTGGCCATCATTTCAGGATGGATATGAAAAATAGAAAATTGGTAGTAGGGATGGATCTAGAATCCATTTGATAAGGAGTTGCATACTGTATATTCATCAAAAAACAAAGTGAACATCAAAAACACAAACATTCATAAACACAATCAAAAACATCAACTGTGCATCACGGTCACTTGTGCAAAGGAACTATAAACCATATAAACTATTGACAAATTTGTCTTACATAGCTAAACTGCTCTCAAATTTGATTTCACTTCAGTACCTTCCCACAGGTCTGTGAAATTGTCTATCATGTATTTATAAACTCCTGTAGTTTCTTGGCACATACCTAACTAAATAATCGGTTTGCCCTCTAGGGAATAATTTGCTCAACTAAATTGTAGGGGAGAAAAAAACTCTAGCCCATGTTGCAGTGGTTGACCTGCTGCAACCACCAGGGCAATTTTATTAGCATATCTACAGCCCCCAAATGTAGCATTTCCACAGGTAACGGCCACATAGTTGCCACATAGTTGCCTTACCGTTCCACAGGTAACAGGGCAAGGCAACTATCTTGTGACAAACATAATGTCTTGATTAACCTCCTAAATTTTTTGGGAAATTCTCCATCCCTGTTTCATTTCTATTTTATTTTGAAATAGTGGCGGTCAGCCAAACCCTGAATCACAATTTTTATGTATATCTTGACCACGTCCGTGGTTCTATTGACATTAAGATTGTTCTATCACCAACAATGGGAGATAACTTTTGGTCTCTACCCTCACTGCAGTTGGTTTCAAAATCATAAATGTCAGTGTTAAAGCTATTGAGAGGAAAATATACTTAGCTTTCACTCAATGTTTGATCATCCCAGAACTGAATATGCACTTGTTGGGGATATTCCCACAGGTGAGACAAGTCGGAACACTCAAATTTAACCCTTAGTGATAGGCTACACTGATTTAATGGGAAACAGTGGTTGGAGCCATCCTAGGGGCTCTTCCCCCCTTCCCGGAGCCCTTGGCTTTACCCAATTATGGTGAGCCTTAAAAAAAGGCCAAATGCATTATTTAATGTATATGAAATTTAAGTTTCCACACAATAAAAATCTGACATGTTCCTCAGACTGTGTGTAGTAAGATTACACAAGTACTATCTCAGTTATCATTGGTAAACACAAACAAAGAAAAACTACATTATTTAAAGTTGAAGGACGTAACTTTCCAAACAGGAAGTGTTTCCACCTCATTTCCCCAGAAATCTCGGCTCTCGCTAATGTGATGTCAGTTTACTCTTAAAGCCCCACACGTTATCTGTGCTCTTTATTCAGCTCATCTAAAAAAAAATCTTCATCCGAACAGGTACGATTATTTTAATGATATACTACAATTAATAAAACAAAATGTATCTGATGTAGTACAAATACGCAAATGTGAGAATAGCTAGCTACTAGTCTAAACTTGCCCAGGTAATGTTTTCCGATTACAGTACTACCAGCTGGGCTAGTAAACAAAGCAAACTGCATGAACAGACGGTTACAAGCAGCGAGCTGCCGAAATTTATTAATGTTTTCCGATTACAGTACTACTAGCTGGGCTAGTAAATAAAGCTAACACCGTGTACAGACGGCGATCTTCCGAAATGTATTTGATGTAGCATACATACAGAAACGTAAGAATAGCTTGCTACTAGTCTAAACTCTCCCTGGTAATGTTTTCCGATTACAGTACTACTAGCTGGGCTAGTAAACAAGCAAACAGCACACAGACGGCGAGCTGCTGAAATGTATCTGTAGTAGCATACGGAAACATGAGAATAGCTGCTGTACCTACTAGTTTAAACTTGCCCTGGTAATATTTTCTGATTACAGTACTACTAGCGAGGCTAGGAAACAAAGCAAACCGCGTATACTGTCATGGAAAAATGTATCTTCTTGCCAAAAAGGATGCAACAACTCAAAAAGATGCAATAACTCAGGAGTTTGTGGATTCAAATTAGACTTTTAATGAGCAATCATAAAAGCTGAGTTGACCTGCAGGAACAACTGTCTTGCCAACACAGGACACACACATTTATACAGTGTTATCTTGCATAACCTTCCTGGCCACCCCTTTATGCTAATGCTTGGGCGGATCTTTCTCCTCATCCGCCACCATTGTTTCACAACCATCCAAGATCCATTCCTTGTTAAATATTGGTGGCGCAGGCTTCAGGGATTTATATAAAAATAATAGAGCCATTAGGGCCCTATACATTCACTTACTTGATTATCCCCCAGAGAGTAATTAACAGTGATTATATTTGTTGATTGTATATTCCTGATACATTATTACTGTTAAATATTGATTCTGTTTATTCATGTTGATTCTCTCTCGAGTGCACATTGATTATACATACATTCATAAAGGGTGATAGTTCAGTAACATTCCTATGTCAAACCTCTATATTCTCTCTCAAACCCGATATACTCTATATATTCCCTCCTTTGGGGCTTCTTCAAGCCCCATAATCTAGGCCTGGGAGTGGTGAGTGAGGAGGGGAACTCAGTCTCTGCAAAAAGAGTCGAAATCAACTCCATCAGCTAATAACAACCCCCTCTGTCAATCACCAGCCCAGAGAGTTAGGAAGCCAAACCTCTCCCTCCCTTGTGACTGGGAGGAAGTAAAAGACCTCCCAACCCAAATGATCAATCAACTAGACATGTGTGTAAGCATGTGCAACTTATTTTCCAGAGCCTTGCAATTGTGTTGTCCAAAATGATTATGCATATAAATTATATATATGATATAGAGAAAAATCAGCACACCAATCACTTATAATCAGAAATAGGTATAGGTAGCAAAACTTGTAATAAAACCTTCATCTCCAACCATTAATATCCTCATACTAAGTTGGCTACCAGCCACCTAGGAGCCCTTAACTTTCTTTATATTGGAGCACAATCTTTTTCAGCACATAAAGGGCAATCCCCCCTTTAACATAATGCGCAATCATAAGGTTCTGGGTAATGATAATGTCCATCTCCACCACTCTTCATTCGATACCCCTTACTACAATATCGACACCAGGTTTCTCTGTAGGGGCAAGGGTAGTGTTTCGGTCCTAACCATTCTTGAAGCTACATGTCCTCATAGCCCTGGTTAAACACACTCCCATCCATCATAGAGCCATTACCTAAGTCACCGTCCATGACTGGGGCTATCACAGCAACGTTGCTTGCTGTAATAGAATTCTGATGATAATAGTCCTGGCATGCCCACCCAGCTCCTGGTTTGAGCGACCATTCACATTCTGGATTTCCGTACGGGCAGTTCAAAGGCCCTCCTTTAACGTTACATGGGTGTCCATGCTTATTCATGTACTGTCCAGGATGACCCCGTAGCTAGTGATGTGCGGATCGATACTAAAGTATCGATATTTGCAATCCCAACGTCTCCTGCTCTAGTATTGATTCTCATATAAAAAGATCGATATTTAAACTCAGTAATTTGGAGTGAGTGTTTATGTTATCATAAGTAACTTGTTGTCACCAGAAAAATACTAGTGAAACATGAAGTAAGCTATCCTAATGAAATAAATGCAACAATGAGTAGCTTTCCAGAGATCAGTGCTAAGAGTGTATTGAGAGAGGCTGCATATAGCCCATAGTTAAAACTAATAGAATTTAGAGGGATCTTTTTCGTCCCCCTGGACATCATACTGTACAACAACTCATAGTCATGGCAAGGAGGACAATAGACAAAAGAACAATTTCTACCTCCATCTGTACTCTTTACTTCCATCTACAATCCATTTGCACTGCTTACTGTGACTACTGTGTTATAAGTTAATTTGATTTTTAATATAGGTTTAATTTATGTATGTTTCATATGCTACTGGATACTTGAATTTCATATTATGGCAAGAACCAATCAGCTAAGTAAAGAGAAACCAGTGGCCATCATTACTTTAACAAATGAAGGTCAGTCAGTCCGGAAAATTGCGAAAACTTTGAATGTGTCCCCAAGTGCAGTCGCAAAAACCATCAAGCGCTACAATGAAACTGACTCACATGAGGACCGCCCCAGGAAAGGAAGACCAAGAGTCACCTCTGCTGCTGAGGATAAGTTCATCCGAGTCACCAGCCTCAGAAATCGCAGGTTAACAGCAGCTCAGATTAGAGACCAGCTGAATGCCACACAGAATTCTAGCAGCAAACACATCTCTAGAACAACTGTTAAGAGGAGACTGCGCGAATCAGGCCTTCATGGTCAAGTAGCTGCTAGGAAGCCACTGCTAATGTGAGGCAACAAGCAGAAGAGATTTGTTTGGGCCAAGAAACATAAGGAATGGACATTAGACCAGTGGAAATCTGTGCTTTGGTCTGATGAGTCCAAATTTGAGATCTTTGGTTCCAACCGCCGTGTCTTTGTGCGATGCAGAAAAGGTGAACGGATGGATTCTACATGCCTGGTTCCCACCGTGAAGCATGGAGGAGGAGGTGTGATGGTGTGAAGGTGCTTTGCTGGTGACACTGTTGGGGATTTATTCAAAATTGAAGGCATACTGAACCAGCATGGCTACCACAGCATCCTGCAGCGACATGCCATCCCATCCGGTTTGCGTTTAGTTGGACCATCATTTATTTTTCAACAGGACAATGACCCCAAACACACCTCCCGGCAGTGTAAGGGCTATTTGACCAAGAAGGAGAGTGATGGAGTGCTGCGCCAGATGACCTGGCCTCCACAGTCACCGGACCTGAACCCAATCGAGATGGTTTGGGGTGAGCTGGACCGCAGAGTGAAGGCAAAAGGGCCAACATGTGCTAAGCATCTCTGGGAACTCCTTCAAGACTGTTGGAAAACCATTTCAGGTGACTACCTCTTGAAGCTCATCAAGAGAATGCCAAGAGTGTGCAAAGCAGTAATCAGAGCAAAGGGTGGCTACTTTGAAGAAATTAGAATATAAGACATGTTTTCAGTTATTTCACACTTTTTTGTTAAGTACATAATTCCACATGTGTTCATTCATAGTTTTGATGCCTTCAGTGAGAATCTACAATGTAAATGGTCATGAAAATAAAGGAAACGCATTGAATGAGAAGGTGTGTCCAAACTTTTGGCCTGTACTGTATATATCTATCTATATCTATCTATCTTTAGCATACAGTGCAGTGTGGCTCCATCAGTCAGTTTGCCCTGTGTATCTGTGTTGTTTGTAGATGATTCTCCAAGAACAGCAGCACTCACAAGAAGCCTGGGAGAGATGATTGTGAGGGACCTCCAGCCTATGTCTGTAGTTGAAGATGAGGGATTCCGGGCATTTGTAAAAGCTCTTGACCCAAGATACAAACTCCCTGCAAAATGCTCCAAATGTTGTACTTACCACTGATATGTGGACTTAAGCGTCCACAGAGGTGTACTTGACTGTCACATGTCATGTAATTGAGAATTGGCAAACTAAAGATTTTGTTTTGGAAACGGTGATTTTCCATGGACAGCATACTGGTGATAATATCAGCTCAGAACTTAAACGAATAACAGATGAATGGGGCCTAACTGATAAGGTGATGGCAGTTGTGACAGACAACGGGGCAAATATGGTTGCTGCAGTACACAAGGCTGGGTGGAGGCATTATCCTTGTTTTGCCCACACTCTGAATTTAGTTGTAAAGGATAGTCTAAAAGCTGTCCCTGAAGTGGTGCAGATCCTGGGAAAATGCAGCACAACTGTGTCATTTTTTCACCATAGCATTTAGGCCACAGAGAAGCTTAGGGCTGTTCAACAGCAGATGAAAATAGCAGAACACAAGTTGATCCAGTCTGTAGAAACCCGCTGGAATTCAGTGCTCTACATGCTGGACAGGCTGCATGAACAACATGAAGCTGTGACCACAGTCCTCTGTCTTCTAGGCAGGAGTGAATTGTGCATTAATGTGGGAGAATTATCACTCATCACTCAACTGTTGATGCACTGAGGCCCTTTGAGGAAGTGACAAGGGAGGTATCATCAGAAAAATATGTTTCAGTCTCCAAAGTGATTCCTCTCGTGTCTCTTATTCAAAGAGCCTGTAAGCATCAGGGCAGCTCCATTGTCACACAGCTGGCACAGCAATGCCAGCGTAGATTTGCAGGCATTGAGACCAACATTTCTGGATGCTAGGTTTAAACACCTTGGATTTCAAGACAAAAACAATGCTGAGGGAATGAAAAAACGACTTTCCTCTGAGCTGAAGGAAGTCTACCAGACAGTAGAGTCCACTCCCACTCCAACTCCAAGCTCTGCATTGGCACCTACTTCTAGCTGTGCCTCAGTGCCTAGCTCCCAGAGTCCTGAACTTGCCCCAGACTCAGCTGCAACAAAAGTAGGGTTATGGGGAGATTTTGACATGCAAGTTGCGTCTTCCCAACATCACCGGTCAGGTTCCACAGACGTAATAATTGAAATGCGTCGTTACTCAGAGGAAAAACTGATTCTCAGAGAAAAGGATCCACTTGTTTGGTGGCAAGAGCATCATCAAACCTTCCCAGGCTTAAGCAAACTTTGCTGTAAAGTACTTGGGAATTGTTGCTACTTCTGTACCTGCAGAGCGGATGTTTTCAAAGGCAGGGGAGGTAGTGAGCAAAAAACGGAATAGACTCAAGGGGAAAACTGTAAACATGCTCTTATTCCTAAACAAAAACCTGTGAATAAGGACAGTTTTCAGAACAGGCTCAGGTTTAACATTTTCAGGGGAGCCTATTTTTATTTTATTTTTTTGTAAACATGAATGTTTTGTGAAAACAATTTGAGTTAACGGTTTTCAAGGGTGCCTGATTTACATGTGTTGTAAAGAACAGCAAAAAGTGGATATGGAATATTTTGTGACAAGGTTAAGAGTCAAATTTTTTTATTTGTGTGTAATTTTCAACCTGTTTTACTGTACAAGTCTCTGAGATTTTCTTTATAATTAAATAATATGAGAGTAGTTTATTGTCTTGTCATTATGCAGCTATAATTTGGAATTGGTAAGCCTACAGCCTACTTTTTTACTTTACTTTAAACTAGTTGTCACGTCACACTACAAATAAAATACATAAAAAGTATTGGTATCGGTATCGGCAATACCAGCCTGGGTATTACTTGGTATCGGATCGAATAGGAATTAAGTGGTATCGCACATCACTACCCGTAGCGGAATAACTTCGGGGTCATTAGCTGCAGAGTCCATACCTCTTAAAGGCATCTGGGATACAACAGTCTTGGTCAAAAATGATCTAAGGAGAGGAATTACACAGCATGCCACTACTGCCGACACCACTAATACTATCCCTACTTTGGTTAATATCGCACACCATTGTCCTAGTGACATTTCCAGCCAATCCCAAGTGTGAGCATCCGAGCCTGCATTATCCTTCACCTCCTTCCTTAGCTGCTTGAGCTTGAGCATAGCCTGGGTAAAGGAACCGTCCGGGGCAGTGTTGTTTGGAATGAAGGTGCAACACTGTTCTCCAAACATTACACAAACTCCACCCTTTTCTGCTAAAATCCAGTCTAATGCCTGCCTATTCTGCCATGTCATCTTACTCGTAGCTTGCAGTTGCTCACCCAGGGCTGTCAGAGCTGTATCTGTATAATTGATAAATCACTGCTGATTGTAGTATCTGTAATTGATCCATTCCACATTTTTAGCTGGTGCTATCCATGGAATTATAGATTCGAAACCTGCACTGATCTCACTCCTTGCTTTAAACTCATTGGGAATTCCTCTTGGTTGACCTATCGCATCGATGATAACCTGTGGATCTGGTATGTAAGACCTCTTAGTCCGTGCTCTTACTGGTTCCTACTCGGGCGCCTGTATATTATTCGTTTGTACCTGGATGTGAGGTATTATGGTCTCATCTTGGGCCACCCTGACTCTGGCACATGTCCCTGACGAATTGCTCGGTAACAATGAACGCAGCTGTCTCCCTCCACACATCCAAAATATATCTGCAATAGGCTGATCTTGCTCCAAATCTTGCTCTGTGTTCCTGTCCTCTGAAACAGAGTAAAGCCATTCCCAGTTTGAACCATTGATATCTCGCCTCTGTCCAAAACTATTGTCATTTTATATTTCGGAAAGTGTCCAACGTCAATAGTTCCTCTTGCCTGAAAACACACGTCTGCCCAATGTCCTCAAACCCGGCGCTGGAAGAGTAACCTCTGCCTTTTCTGAACTTATATTTACATCTAATGCCTCACACTCTACTGTTACAGAGAAGTTATACCTTTTCATTTCCGCTTGGATCCGTGTACTTCCTAACCAGACTAAACTGTTACAAAGCACGGGTCATGGTATTTATCATCATCAACTCCTGAACGCCATAACTGAAATTTTTCATCCAAACACTCTTCCCAGCCTTTCTCAATAGGCACCACTACCATGCCTCCATGTCCTGCTCTTGAGCACACTAAACAATTATCTACCTCGTGTTGGTTAGCCGTATACTGAGCCCATCTGTACCAGTCGTATTTTTCAGCTGCTTCCATATGGTCCCTTTCTATTTCTTCTGCTGATTCTACAGTGGTGATCGGGTATGAGACTGTCATTGCTGTGGCTGCGGAGTTTAAGGCCTGTGCTGGTGCTAGAACCTCATCCTCCTTCATGGGCACCACCACTAGCAGTTGTACTATAGTGGGCGCTTGAGTCAACGTTTGTTGCACCTCTCTCGGAGTTTGGGTCACCATGATTGTTTTCTCTCTACTTCCTGAACCTGTGTCATCATGCCACCAATCTATCCGTTGTATTTTACTCCCACTCACGTAGTCCGTAATGATTAGCTCAAGAAATAACCCTGTTTTTCCCTTATCGTGTTCAACCATTATTCTCCACATTCCCCCTGTCTCCATGACCCTGATTCGGCAGGTACCCCCTGACCAGATTGCCTGACCATACTGTGCATCGTCTGTCCAACTATACAGGTTGTTTTCACTCTGAGTTCTTGCCCTGGTGGACCTCTGTGTCTCATACCTAGTTTTCCTCGGAATCACCACTTCCCTAGCCTCGAGAATATCTTTACATATATCTTACACTTCAGCTGCTTACACAGAACCTGATATTCCTCATTTTGTACCTGTCTCCTTCCGGGTGGGCCACACATGCCCCTCTCGCTGCGAGCTTCTACCTCCCATTTGCGCTTTCCCCCTTCTACTCTACCCAACTAGATTGTTTGATTTCGATCTCTGAGGTTGTCTGTACTAATAAAAATGATCACTCTCAGTCTTATCATGATTAAACGATAGGGCATAGTTCCTGTTAATAGTGCTGCTGTGCATACCTTATTCCTTCTGTCCAGGTCAATGTCTGAGTCATTAGCATCAGGTAGTAGTTCAATCATATTACTCCCAGTCCAGGTCGGCAAGGTTGATGGTAGAGAACTCTTGTTCAGGAATAGGGATGCCTGGTCCTCCTTGTGCACTTTCTGCAGGTGCCTCCCCAGGACTTCGTGGACTGATGGGTTCCAGGGAATGGAGAGCTTCCCCGTCACCTTCCGCCATATCTCTCCTTGGGCTAATAGCATCGGCCATAGCGCAAAGCTGAGCAACAGCAGACAAACCACCATCATGCCCAATGCCCATGCCTGACGGGCCCTCTCCCGGCGACTCTGATCCAGCAGGCATTGGTGTCCCAGCGGGTAAAGCAGGACGTCCCAGGTCTCTTTCAGCTTCCGCTGGTTCGGGTCCACTTGAGTCATCTGCGTCGTCACCTTCTTCTCCTTCTTCTCCATGTGGTCTTTGACCTGTTCCCTGCGGAGCGTTGGTACAGTGGTTGAGGTGGTACCAAGTGTTGCTGCCTTCTACTCGTACCGCTGTTGGCATAGCTTGAACTACCCGATAGGGTCCTTCTTGTCTCGGCTCGTTCCACCTCCTCCTGAAGACCCTTATGTAGACCTGGTCTCCCGGTTCCACTGCCCGAGGCTGGATGTCGTCTGGCTCTGGTGCCCGTGCACTTTCCTGTCGATAGATAACTTCATGTATAGCAGTTAGTTGTCGTACATATTCTCTGAGTTCCTGTTCTAACTGTTCCAACGGAGGCCCGTCATAAGGACCCCTAAGCACTGGCACTGGCATGCGCCGACCCATAAGAATCTCATGCGGTGTTAGATGGGTTGTTCTGTTGGCCTGCATGTCGGTAGCTCATCAGAGCCAACGGCAAAGCATCAACCCAGTTCAACCTAGCGCTGGCACAAATCTTGTTGATTTTGCTTTCAGTGTTCCATTCACTCTTTCTACCATCACTTGAGACTGAGGATGATAAACACATCCCAACCTCTGCTTAATTCTGAGCTGTTGAACCACCTGTTTCAAGGTTCTCTCAATGAAAGCAGACCCATTATCTGAGCTAATTTCTGTTGGGATACCAAATCTTGGCATTACTTCCCTAGTCAGAAACTTTATCACCGTTCCTGCTCCTTGGTCTTTTGAGGGTACAGCTTCAACCCATCTGCTAAACCTATCGATTACCTCAAGCATATAACGTTTTCCATTAACAGGCCTCAGCATATCCACATTGTCTATCACCAAATGCCGAAACGGCCCTTCTGGAGTTGGGATGTGACCCAATGGCGTTGTTATTCCTTTCCTAACGTTGTTTTGTGCACATACTTCACACTCCGCTAGGGCTGCATCTACCGTCACCTGCATGTATGGTGACCAAAAACCCTGTTCCTTAATTTTCCTCAGAACTTCGCCTCTTGCACAATGATCGAAACCATGCGCATTCGTGATCAGGATTCGTAATAGGGCTGCTGGCGCCACTAAGTGTCCTGTATGAGCTCTCCAGAGGCCGGCATCGTCTCTGGTTGGTCCTCGCTTAACCCACACATTGCGCTCATAGACACTGGCTCTTTCCTGCATCCTGATAATATCATCCATTCCAGGGGGTGCCTCAACTAATACGGCTGGTGCCATTATCGCACTATGACACTTTGATGCTAATTTTGCTGCCTCGTCTGCTGCGTTGTTCCCCTGAATGATATAATCATTTCCTTTCTTGTGTGCCTGACACTTAATAATGGCTACTTTTAGAGGAAGCAAAAGAGATATCATTAAGTCTTGAATATGATCATGATGCTGGATGGGCATCCCATCTGTTTTCCTAAAACCTCTTTTCTTCCACACAGCTCCAAATAAATGACAGATACCAAGCGCATAGGCTGAATCAGTGTAAATGTTCATTACCTTATCTTGTCCTTCCTTACAGGCAGCTGCCAAAGCTTTTAGTTCCGCTAGTTGGGCGGAACACGGCTGTGCACATGCTTGACTAACTATGGTCTGAAATTGACCCTTACTCTTTCTTCTGACCACCGCAAATCCTGCATGGTTTCCCTCATAGTCTTTGTAACAGGATCCATCTACAAACAACTCTTCTTCAGCCCCCAAAAGTGGGGTTGACAGAAGATCAGGCCTTAACCTAGTAAACGTCAAGGACTCCGCTACACAATCATGAGGCTCTGCATACTGAACTGCTGCCAATCCCTGGTAGCAGGGTGGATATCCCTGTGCCACTGAATCCAATTTAGTGCTATAATACGCAATGGGTTGTTTCTTCCTGCCACTACAGGTGTCCTGCATCAAAACTGCTGTCGCATATCCCCTGTCTCTATTAGCAACATACAACAAAAATGGCTTGGTGTAATCTGGTGTTCCCTGAGCAGATGTAGACTGCATATCCTGTTTTATTGACTCAAAAGCTGTCAAAGCATCACTGTTCCAATTCAACTTGGCGCCCAACTGCTGCTGTCCAGCGTTTTTCATCAGCTCCCGTAGGGGTGCCACCTTAACTGCATAGTCTTCTATCCAGTCTGAGCTAAACCCTGTCATCCCCAAAGAGGTCATCATTTGCCCTACCGTTTGAGGCAACGGGGCCTTGCTTACCCCTTCTAGTTGGGCCGGGCTTATGGTTTTTGATTAGTGAGCTACAGTCCTACCCAGATATTCAACTTCTGCTTGGCAATACTGCAACTTTTTCTTGGACACCTTGTGTCCCCCCTCAGCCAATTTCTGCAATACTTTTATGGAGTCTGCATGGCATTGCTCCAGCGTAGCAGCACATATCAGCAAGTCGTCTACATACTGGATCAATGTTCCCTCTAAAACAAGTTCCTCCAAATCTGCCTTCAACACCTGATTGAAGATGTGCGGGGAATGTTTGAAACCCTGGGGTAAGCGTATGTATCTATATTGCTTCCCTCCATAAGTAAAAGCAAACAGGTGTCTACACTCCTCCGCTAAGGGAACACTGAAAAAGGCGCCACACAAATCTATCACCGTAAAGTACTTGGCGTTGACCGGGATGTTTGTCAGCAACGTGTGTGGGTTTGGAACCTCTGTCTGACAATCCTGTACAATCTCATTTATTGGTCGTAAATCGTGGACCAGCCTCCACTTCTTTTTATCTGCTTTCAGGATGGGGAAGTGTGGGGTATTACAGTCACTAACCATTTCTTCCAACACATCGGCCTTCTCCAGGCCTTCAATGGTTGGCTTAATGCCTGCTTCTGCTTCTGGCTTCATGTAATACTGTCTTTTCCACACAGGCTTAGATCCGGGCCTCACCCGAATATATACTGGGTTTGCTGATTTGATCAGTCCAACATCTGTGTCATGTTGTGACCATACCTGCTCTGAAATTACCTGTTCCATTTCTTTCCTTAACATCTCTTGTTTATCAATAGCTTCCCCTATTTGTACTTGCTGGCCTGTAGTGATCTCCACTTCCTGTGGTTCTCCAGTCATTTCTGAAAAACAGAGAACCTTGATTAAATCTTTTTCAGAAGAGCAAAGGATGAGAAGGTTATCTGTTTTTTCCCACTGCACTTGCTTTGCTTGTCTCATCATTGGACCCAGATCCTTAGCTTTAAAACCTTTATTTACCAATAGAGTGACATGTGGGTCTGACCCAGGCACATCAAACCACTTGGCTATCAATTCTGATCCCTGTGTGTCACACACTTCCATCGCTGGCCCTTGTTCCCCTATCACCAAATATTGTGACGTAATGGGAGCCGGTTTCCCATTTACATTCATCAACCACAACTGTTCCAGAAATATATCTTGATATGGGTCATATCTTAATGTACAATGGTAACCCATCGAGGATCTTCCAGCCTCCAGCATCTTTAATATATTTTCCCCATTTGGAGGGAACTGTTCTGACTCCTTCCTCTATGTCTCCTATCCAGTAGACGTTTGCTAAAGATGCCTGTTGCATCATCATCTGCCTTTCGATCCCAGTTTCCTCGATTATTATCCCATCTGGTGTGCATTGGATCTGTAGACCCAATTGACACAATACATCTCTTCCCAATAAGTTCATTGGGGTATGTGCTGAAACTAATATAGGAAGTTTAGCTGAGCGTCCGCTTGTGGCTAGGAGTACTGGAGCAGTCATGGGTATCAGCTGCGTTTGTCCCGAGAATCCTACTGTCTTAGCATATTTTCCTGACATAGGGAGGTGTGAGGCATGATTTGGACTTACACAGGAGTAAGTGGCTCCAGTATCTACCATCATTGGTGTGCCTCTATTTTTCACTTGAACCTGCAGCATTGGTTCTTTATCAGCTTGCACTGTTATTGCTGGAAACTGACCCTCCCCTTCAGGATTCTCTGGGCACCCTCAATATCTCTGATTTGGTCCCGCCCAAGGGTTCACAGGACCCTGAGGGGGCTGAGACTGTGGCTGCTGCCATGCTCTGTACCAATTATTAGGACCTTGGTTTGGCCCAGTCCTATCAGGCCATGGGTTTGTGGGACAGCTTCCTCTGGTGTGCCCTGTCTGGTTACATCCCCAGCACACACCTATTGGGCCCCTAGGCCCTCTATACTGATTTCTTGGCCCATTTCCTCGTCCCCTACCCTGCCCTGGGGGCTGGGTAAACACATTCACTACTGGTGTGGTGGGTGACCGTGGGGCCTGCGGCTGTTGTGGTGGTTGTTGACCTCCCTGGAGGACGGGTGCCATGGTGCTTTCCTCGGTACCTGTTACGGTGGTCACCGGGGCTTGAGTCTTTTTCTTTTTTGTCAGTTCATCCAGTTGCAGCTGGGTGAGCTTTCTCTGGATCTCTTTCTCCTCCCCTGTCATCTTTTTCTCACTTTTTCTGTATCTTTCCACAGCGTGAATGAAATAGTCTCTGAATTCCTTGTGTGGCTTAGATTTCATCAGTGCCACTTCGTCTTCCAGCCTAGTCCTTACTGGCATGGGCAGTGCTTCTACCAGTGCCTTCCTGAACATGAAGGACACTAGATCATCAGTCTCTGGGTCTTTCTCCGTTTCCAGCCTCCATCTTTCCAGCTGCTTCTGCAAATATACAGCTGGATTTTCAGCCTCCCCCAGTGGTGTTCCTTTCAACACATCAGAGTCTATTACAGCCGGGTATTCCTCCCTTAAGGCCCACCACAGTTGCTGTCGGAACGGGTCAAAGGACTGTCCATCTCTCGTGATAGTCCCTATCATTTGTGCCAAACAACCATCTCTCAGCACCGCCTCCATTTTGGTCATCCCCACCACTCTGGCCATTAAGGCCTTCAGGTCCCCCACCGCCAGCAGTTTTCCCATGGTCTGTTCCTCCAATATCCTTATCCATTTCCCAGCCCCATTATGAAGGTTGGGTAATTTAGCAACCAACCCTTCCAGGTCCTGCGTGGCCCAAGGCAAATACTGTGGGTTGTCCCCTTTTATCAGAATTGGGTGCATCTGAGCGAGCAGTTTATCTTCTAGGGCCTGGGCTTGTGTTTGACTTCGCAATCTGTATCCCTTTGTGGCCCCCTCTATTCCTTTTGCTCCTTCGTCTGCCTCTATTTCTTTATCTACTCTTATCAGTTGCTTCTTTGCCCACTCTGTCATCTTTTGTCTTTCTTCATCTCTCTGCTCACGCGCCTCTTCTAATTCAGTACTAAGTTGTCTGATCAGTTTTTCATAATGGTTACACTCCTCGTCCCTTTGTTGCTGCAACCTTGCAGCTTTGTTTCTCAATTCTTGTTCTTTATTCAGAGGAAACCAGTCTGAATCTGTCACCTCCTATGCCTGTCTCTGCTCCCCTTTTCCTTGCCCTCCTAGTTTCATCATTTCGATACACCCTTTATAACAATCCACATCAAGTGCAGGTTTTTCTTTCTCTTTATTTTTAATCGGAGTACGAGTCTTCGCAGACTTCTTTCCCTCATCTATTTCAATCTCTCCTTCGACTTTCACCGTCCCTGTCACCATGGGACACTGTATCCCTTTATATGGCGGGGGTTTATCAGCCCATTTTACCTTTTCCTCTGTCTTTTCCTTGTTTTTCTTTAGCACGCTCCTGGCTTTGGCTACACTTGCCAACTGACCCTTACCTTCTTTTAGGAACAGTTTAATCACCTCTCTCTCCTTCTCTCGCTTCCACTTCCGTTTTTCTGTGAGGTCATTATTTTTATAATTTTTTATGATAGTGTCCATTTCTTCGCATAACGAGGCATCAAATGTCCCTTCTTTCGGCCACTTTGTGGCCATTTTCCTGGTCCTTTTCTCTAAGGCCTCAGAAATGGCCTTAATCTCTTCTCCACACAAGGGAAACCTCTTTACTAAGAGCTCAACTGGTGTCCCCGCCATTTTTACTTTTTACCCCTGTGTTCTAGATTGGAATGTTAGTCCTCTACTCTGCCAAACCCCCTTCTTCTCGGGACTCCCTTCACTTGGCCAGTTCCCCTCCCGGGACGTCTGCCACCTAACTTGGCACGTTCTCTTTTCTGGGACCACTGCCTAGAGCCCCCTTATCTGTCTAAGTGTTTTCAATCAGGCTTAACAACCCCACCACTAGCCTAGAGTTCTTTACAATTCACACAGACAACAATAATCAGCTGAAGTTTCATTTATTTCACTTTTACCACTTTACAATGTACAAACTCAGTATTACACTTCTGTCATCAGTCTTCTTCTCTCAAAACCACACACATACTCTTGGTCTCTGCATTTGCCTAGTGAGGGGTTCATCTAGATCTGGGTGACTGGACCATACTCGCCTACCCCGACACGACACCCAAATCACCTCTTGATCTTGTAAATCCGTGACCACTCTCCTTGCTATTATCCTGCTTGTGTCCTCATACCGTTGAGGACACCTCTTCCTTATATATCTTTGTCATAAACAGGGTAATCAACACATCTTCTCTCCAGGTCTGGTACGTTCTCTGAACCCATCTATCTTGGAGCCTCCTCCTTACCAACACCTTTCTATATGTGTATGGCCTGATAATGTTTTTTCCCACAGTCAATTAAAACCACACTTCTTCTGACGGCCTCAGCCTTTGCCTAATTATGGGTATATCTAATTCTGGATTACTAGACCAAATCCTTCCGCCCGCTACTTCAATCCACGTGACCTGCTTTTCTATCGTAAATGTGGACTGCAACCTTTTCAATACGTCACCAGTGTCTGGATCGCGACAGATGGCCTCATCTTTTTTAAATATTGCTACTGAAATGGTAGTAACAGTAATTTTATCTCTTAAGGGATATGAGTTTGTAATAATTGGCAGACAAAGTCTTCGTTTTTCTGGTATTACTTCAAATAGTGTCCTTGTGCCCATATGGATCAGCAAACCAGATTATCTTCAGTGGCTGCTCTAACTGTCTAGCTATATGAGCATCCAAACTCGGATAACTAGACCAGATTCTAATTTCTCTTTTGCTGTAGATATACGCCAGATTACGTTCTCTATTTCTCTTAGTATAGTTAAAGAGAATGTAGTGACCGTAATGTTGCTCCCACTTCTTTTATACTTTTGGGAGACTATATTCCTGTATAACCGCAGTCTATCCTTTTTCTCAAACAGTGTTATTCGTGGAATTTTTCCCATTTACACCTCAACTACCTGTTCACACTCCTGTGTTTCTATTCCTTGTTATTCTGACTTTCTGTCATTCTCTTTTTTGCATAAGGATCGTCAAACCAGAACATCTCACTAGGCTCTATCTGTCTGCCCATAGGCCCATTGAACTCTGGATGACTTGACCAAACCCTTATCTGCCCGACCTCAATCTAAATTACTTCTCGAGTAAATGACCTCGCAGTTGGATATCTTACTAATTCTCTTCCGTCACTCACGTTTCGTATTATATTTTCCCTTTCCCTCAATATGGTTACTTCGATAAATCTCCTTGGGGCCAAACGCCCATATATCCTCAATGTATCTTTCTTATTGTGCCTTGTCCTCTTTTCATGCTTTCTAACAACCAAACCACTCATTCCATACACATTCACTACTCATACACGTCAGGGCGCCTTGCAGCCCTCAATTCACACACTCCTCACAACCTTGGGCAATTTTCCAACAACTGTCCACACTCACTCTGCATTCATCAGCTGACCAACTTCTCAATCCTTTATTACATACTCATACACACTCGTATTACAGTGTGTTGACCCCGTCTCTTCCTGGTCTGGAGGTAGTCGTCACTCCCCAAACCGCTTCCAAACCCTCAGCAGCCCTCTCTACTTATGCTGGGTTGGTATCCACGGTGCCCTGCCATCCCTGTCCGTGGCTTTCCTTCTATCAAAGTGGATCCTGTCGAAAGCAGACCCTTCTAGGCGGCCAAACCTAAGGCGGTTTTCGACAGACCTCTCTTAGTTGCAACTCCCTTACTTATTTACAAATTTATGTACAAAGGGTTAGTAGACATATAGGTTACTTTGAATTCAAAAACTCCATTCTCTCACAAAACACAGTTCGTTACATTTGGAGAGGCCTTACGTGGTGTGTCTGCCCAGCCTGGAAGGTCAATTCACACAAACGAATAAATTGTAGAGCAAGAACATGCTTAACTCTCAGTGTGGCCACGCATTGTTTGTGTAACCCGACCCTCATCGCTTCTGGCAGCCGTCACGTCTGCCTCCAAGAATATGTCGTGGAACAATGTATCTTCTTGCCAAAAAGGATGCAACAACTCAAAAAGATGCAATAACTCAGGAGTTTGTGGATTCAAATTAGACTATTAATGTGCAATCATAAAAGCCGAGTTGACCTGCAGGAACAACTGTCTTGCCAACCCAGGACACACACATTTATACAGTGTTATCTTGCATAACTTTCCTGGCCACCCCCTTATGCTAATGCTTGAGCGGATCTTTCTCCTCATCCACCACCATTGTTTCACAACCTTCCAAGATCCGTTCCTTGTTAAATATTGGTGGCGCAGGCTTCAAGGATTTGTATAAAAATAATAGAGCCATTAGGGCCCTATACATTCACTTGATTATCCCCCAGACAGTAATTAACAGTGATTATATTTATTGATTGAATATTCCTGATACATTGATTATTACTGTTAAATATTGATTCTGTTGATTCATATTGATTCTCTCTCAAGTGCACATTGATTATACATACATTCATAAAGAGTGATAGCTCAGAAACATTCCTAGGTCAAATCTCTATATTCTCTCTCAAACCCAATATACTATATAGTACAGATGGCAGCTCGCCTCTTTATCCACAGAAAGTTAGCTAGTTGACCATATTGGCCAATCGTTTTTGTCAGGTAATTAGTTATAGCCAATTACTAACATCAGTATGAGGTTATTCTAGGCAGCTAACGTTGCCCTTGCTAGCATGCTGATGTTATTAGAAGCTGGTGATAATAGTAGCAAAACTTGCGTACAATGTCTGCTGGATAGATGTACAGTCAGTAGCGATAGCCATGTCTACTCTGCCTGTATAGCTAGCCACATTAACACCAATAGGGCAATTACTAACAAAAGTTTGAGGTTAGCTAGGTAGCCAGCGTTTTAGCTAACTTGACTTACTTATTTAACAGAAGAATTGCCACATCAGCGTCGCAGTTTAATGCATTTTGCTCCATGAGCTCCAATCATTGTGGATAGGCAGCTGCACCAATGTTCACTCCGAACGACGTCTATCTGCCTCTCTTTTACCAGATTTGCTCTCTTTTGATCTAAACTGTATTTTCTTAGGTACGTTACATTCTGAACTTCTTTCATATTTTTAATAAAATTAGCTAGCTTCTCTCACTACGTGATCCACAAAATGAAAGTAGCCACTTCCTTATTTTGTCCAGCCTTGTGACGCCTGCGCCCTCTGCTGCCTCTCCTCTCCCTGCAGTGGGCAGGCTCCGGCAGTCGACGTCACCGGCCTTCTGACACCACCGCCCATCTTATCTATTCATCTCACCTGTTGTCTTGTTTAGCGCACCTGGTCCTCATTCACAATCATTCCCCCCAGTATATATGTTCCCTCTGCTCCCCTGGTCTTTGTGTGTTATTGTCTCACCATTGCGAGCATTGTTTTACGCTACGCCGTCATTAAAGACATTAAACGACACAACTCCACGTTTCCTGCTCCTTATTTCTTCGAAGCCTGACAAGCCTGAGCTCCTTGTTTGATACGTTAAACGCATCACTTTCTGTGCGCAGGATTACGTTTCCCGCCACTGCGAGAGCCGACCACTTTTTTCCTTAGGAGCAGCACACCATATACATTTTTCAGATGCGGGCCTGGGACCATCTGATATGGTAGGAATTCATCCACGATCCAGATAAATAAAATAGCGATGTGTTAATGCAAAAAGCATATGTACTTCAGCTTTAACCAAACAAAATTCAGCTTTTCAAATGGGACATCTAATTTTATAGTGGGGAATAAAACTTGCATTTGGCTCTTTTACCCTCTTTTGTTGTATAGGCTATGACTACAATATATTTGATTCAAATTCAGTTCTCATGGGACCCAGCATGTTTTTCTTAATATTAATGACTAATACCATGTGAATCCTTCATTCTACCACTTATCCTTCCCAGACAAGAAGAGAAAACACAATATTTTAACCTTTTGTAAGAAAACCGTGAGATTATATTTTATCAGAATATAAAATAATCATTGTACAAATTTCTAATTTATCACTGGGTTTAGATTTCCTCACATGTACTAGCTAAAAGTTCAGCATGCCAATAGCATCCAGTTGCAGCCCCGCAGACTCGGCTGGCTAAAACTCATAATTCCGTTTCGTCACTTCCGTTTCGTAATTTCCTGACCCACTCCTCGCAATTTCAAACTGTTGTCACTTGAGTAACCTTAGTAACATTTGGACAATTCCACTTTTGTTTACCATTATAATTTCCCTTACATCTACCTTTTGCTAGCTTGTTAAAACCATTATACCTTAAACATATAACGGCATGATTAAGTGAATTATTATCGAAATTGCGATACTGACGTGCAATTTCCAAATCAGCTCCTCCTGTGCTGCTTTGTCCCTCTCTACACGTGTAGAGAGAGCAAACTTTTTTGAACAGCAAGTGGACGTCTCCGCCATGTTGAATTCTAGCAGCGACGACGACGAGATGTCTGAGGAGGACGCTCCTACGCAGGACCCCACTCCCCTGACTCAGAAAGACCCGCTCCCTTCCCACGTGGGTTGTGGTGGCGGGTCTCGCGCTTCTCCCTCTCCAGGGAGAACTAGATGACGACCTCTCTTCTGCTGCTTCCCTCCGCCCGCCCCCTCTCCACGTGGAGTTTGCGGGCATGATTGAGAGAGCAGCTCTACGCATTCAGCTGTCCCTACCTCCTCTGCCGACGCCGAAGGAACCTTCCGACATGTCCTTCGGCTCCTGGGCGGAACGTGTCAAACCGGTGGACTCCCCTGCGCCTGAGGTCCGGGGTTTTAAAGCCTTCGCCGAGGGTTCCTGGTCCTCTCCAGCTTCTGCCAGAGCTCCTGTGAAATCCTATGCTACCTTCACCAGAGCTGACGGTAGGCAGACTCCCATCAGCTCGGCCATCCCTCCTCTAGAGCTCGTTGGCCGCGCATTTCCTGCCTTCCTGGGGTTGGTCGGGGAAGAAGCCTGCCTTGCCATCCACCAAGGACTGCTACACGGGGCATCTATGGGATAAAGTTTAAGTCCTGGGACACAGGCCCTGGCTGCGGCGAACAACGTTGCTCTCCTCGCGTCGGCGGCCTCCCACTGGATACCCCATGGCCGTCTAAGAAACCCAGACCGTCCTGACTAGGCGTGGAGCGGGCTGCGAGCGGCAACGTTGCACTCACGGCCCCCATCTCTTCCTCCCTCAGCAGAGTAAGGGCCGAGTCTGACGGCGTTGCAGATCCGGTCCAACTAACTTTTCCTTTCAATAAACAAGCTAAATGTTTCTTGGGTGTAAGTTGTGCTTTTGTGCAGACTTAGGCCGTGTCTGACCCTGTTAAATCACTTGTACCTTTTGCATGCCCTAGTTTGCCTCCATTGGTGGCTATTAGAGACTCGGCGAGCGCTCTCTCTGTCTCTATGTCTGCCCCGTTGGATATGAGCAGTGGCGCGAATGAGCGGCTTTTCCCTTATTCTCGCCCTGCAGCATGCAGGACTTTTAATGTTTTTGCTTGTGCACGCTCTATTCCCTTCCCTATTCAGTGTAATGGTAAGAGCTATTGTTAACTATGTTCAGGGTAGTGAGTCTTCTCAGGGAGTTATAGGTATAACTAACTCTATCCTCTCTACTCGCCACCTCCCATAGACATAAGCGCCGGCTAGCGGGTTCAGACGCGTCTCTCATTCTGCTGCCTGCCAGTCCCGAGCGTGTTCATTCACCCGAGTGTGTTCACATTCACATTCACTCACCTTCAGTGAAACGTTCGCTTATGCAAATGCCGGGCTCCTCTCTCTCCCACTCTTCGCGGGCTACCGAGCATCCTGAGAGTTCACTTGAGGTTACAGACGTAACCGTGGTGGCTTCTCAAACCGCTCGCTATGACGGGATCAAACGCCAGGTAACGTCGTCGGCTCTCACCTCCTTCTCGCTACTTGTTCCCTCTAAGCCCCTCATTCCTGTCCGCACTACTCGGCGTCTCCCTAGCAACATGTCCCCACTCAGGGTGCAATGTCTGCGTATGCAAATGCTGGGCTCCTCTCTCACTCAGGTTCCTATGAGTGAGAGTGCTGTGCATAGTGTACAGCAGGATGGCTCAGCGGTTAGTGCGCTTGGCTCTCGTTCGGTAGACCCGGGTTTGCCGCCTGGCTCGGCTCCTATTTTTTCTCATCCCTTTCTCTCCCTGCCATCCTTGGGCTGTGTCTCTTCCTCTCTGGTCAAGCTCGACGGCAGTAGGGGCAGAGAGGGAATTCGAACCTTTCCTGACCAATGCCCCCCAACTACATGCTCTTCCTCTCTCAGAGCGTTATTGGGAGTGGCGTCATTATTGTACCATGTCAGCCTGGCTCGATGGAACGATCAGACTGGGTTATCTAATTCAGTGTTGCTCAGCTCCACCCCCTTCACCGGGATAGTGGAGACAGTGATGTCATCGCCCGACAGAGCATCTGCTCTCCTGTCGGAGGTGACTGAATTATTGAGCAAAGGAGCGATCTCCGAGGTCCCGGAGGATCTCAGACAGGACGGTTTTTACTCCCGTTACTTCCTGGTTCCCAAGAGAACGGGAGGAGTGAGGCCGATCTTGGATTTGCGCAATCTGAATGCGCACGTAGCCAAACGACCGTTCTGTATGCTCACCACCATTCGCCTGCTAGAAGCCTTCCTGCTGGGAGATTTCTGTTCCAGTATAGACCTCAAGAATGCTTACTTCCATGTCCCGATCGTTCGCAGACACAGGAAGTTTTTCCGGTTTGCCTTTCAGGGCAGGGTCTACAAGAATACGAGGATTCCGTTCGGCTACGCTCTGGCTCCACGCACCTTCTCCAAATGTCTGGAGGTGGCGCTAAAGCCCCTACACAGGAAAGGCATCAGGATTTTAGCCTATCTAGACGATCTCCTGATTCTAGCATCATCCCTGGAATTGGCCAGGATACACACTTTCCTAGTGGTGTCCCTTCTCACCTGATTAGGACTCGCTGTGAATTGGAAGAAGAGCGTGCCGAGGCCAGCCCAGCAGGTTTCTTACTCGGGTCTGGTCATGGACACGCGCACAATGAGAGTGCGCATTTCAGACACGCGGGCTCTCGATCTGCTCTCTGCCCTCAACCTGTGCCAGCCGCCCTGCAGACGTCCGGTTCGGGCCGTCATGTCCCTTTTGGGCATGATGGCTGCAGTGCACGCAGTAGTCCCCCTGGGCCTACTGCACATGCACAGCCTACAGGCCTGGTTCGCTTGCCAGCGGGTCGACCCCGTACGTCATCGGAACCAGACTTTGTCTCTGCCAGCTCACCTGCGAGGGGACCTGGACTATTGGGGAGACCCCTTGGCGCTCTCTCAGGGCGCACCTCTGGGCAGGGTGTCAGAGTGCGTTCAGGTTTTCACAGAGGGCGCTCTTCACGGATGGGGCAGTGTGTGCCAGGGTCAGGCTGTCAGAGGCGTGTGGCCTCCCGGCCCTCGCCACATCAACCTGCTGGAACTGGACACAGTCTTATTGGTGCTGACGCACTTCTCGGACCTAGTCAAGGGCCGCAATGTCCTGATTTGCTCAGACAACTGGGCCACGGTCGCTTACATCAATCGCCAAGGGGGGATCAGGTCTCCTGCTCTCCACCGGTCGGCGACACATCTTTGGCTATGGGCGCATGCCCACCTCCGCTCCCTGACTGCGACTCACATTCTGGGCTGTCTGAATGTGGGCACGGACATGATGTCTCGGGGTGGCCTTCATCATGACGAGTGGCGTCTCCACCCAGACATCGTCTCCCTCATCTGGCAGAGGTTTGGGGAAGCCCAGGTGGACCTATTTGCGTCCAGACAGAACACACTCTGTCGCCTGTGGTTCTCCCTGTCCCAGACGGATCGCCCCCCTCTGGGGGTGGACGCGTTCGTGCACCACCCCTGGCCTCCTGGTGGTGCCCGATCGCCCTGCGGCTATTTGGTATCCACAGATGATCCAGTTGCTGGTGGACTGCCCGTTGGCGGTTCCGCTCAGACAGGACGCACTGTCCCAAGTGTGGGGCTCAATTCTACACCCTCCTTCACTGTCAGGAGCTCTCAGGGTCTGGCTCCTGAGCGGGACAGGCTTTTGAATAGAGGTCTGTCCGCTGCGGTCGTCCGCACCATCCAGGGTGCTAGGGCAGCATCTACATCCAAATTGTATTCCACTCGCTGGAATATGTTTGTGTCGTGGTGCACGCAGAGGTCCTCGGACCCTTCGTGTTGTCCTGTGGAGGAGATTCTGTCATTTCTGCAGTATCTCTTTGATATGGATCGGTCTCCTTCGACCATCCGTGGATACGGATATCGGCCATCTCTGCATGTCATGAGGGCTTTGCTGGAAACACGGTTTTCAGCCACCCTCTCCTCCGCCATTTCCTTTTGGGTACGCGCCGTCTGCGCCCGGTGGCCACGCTGGGTGCTCCGCAATGGGACCTTGCTAAGGCGCTGGGCGCTCTCTGTGAGCCTCCATTCGAGCCCTTGCAGCAGTGTTCTCTTAAGTTGCTCTCCCTTAAGAATGCCTTGCTCATCGCTTTGTGCTCTGCTAAGCGAGTGAGTGATCTCTGCGCGCTCTTGGTGCGCCCGGGCTACCTGGCTATCAGAGAGGACTTAGGCTGCGCTACGCTGAGACCTAATCCATCCTTTGTACCCCAGGTTATCACCAGCTCTTTTCGATCTAGGACTATCGATTTACAGGCCTTCTTCCCTCCTCCGCACGTTCAAGAGGAGGACGAGAGGCTCCACTGTCTGTGTCCAGTACGCGCTCTCGCGCTTTACGTAGAGCGCACCAGGTCTATCAAACTGACTCCCCAACTGTTTATTTGCTATTCGGATTCTCGGGTGGGTCGTCCGCTTTCTAAGCAGTGTCTCTCCCGCTGGCTTTGTGACTGCATCACTTTGGCCTACGGGACATCTGGCTCTGTCGTTCCGGAGGGTCTCCGTGCACACTCCACGCGAGGTGTTGCAGCCTCCTCTGCCCTTTTTCACGGGGTCAGGGTTGATGACATTTGCGCTGCGGCGTCGTGGTTGTCGCCTTCGGCGTTTGTCCGTATGTATTTACTGGACGTGTCTCCTTCATCCCTTGTTCATTCAGTTCTAAGCGCAACTGCACGAGATCTCTGAACTTTGCTAGGGAATCTTGTGCTTTGGCTTGATTCTATTTCTGCTCGAACACTACAGCATTCTGTAGCCTGCTTGGTTCAGGGGTATTGTCATGGCTTGCCAATACACTTGGTGCGGGTTCGCCTTCTCCTCAGGGCTTCCCTCATATTGTAATTTTTTTTTAAATGTATTCCCATGCCCCTCATCTTGTGATGTGTGGTGTGTGAGTGTTTTTGTTGTGCTTATGTGGAACGGATACGTTTCCCTTTCGCTTGAGCTCAACATCCCTTCTTCTCCCTGGGTTGGCCTATGTGTTCATAGGCCTGCTCTGGGGGAGGATTTCCATCATTATGCATTCAATCATGCTATTCAATATTTTATGCAACTACATCTAAATTATAACAATATGATTTAGAATACATTTGCATAGTTAAACAGTATTATTCAACCCACTAACAATATCTATAGAATCACTTCAGATAGACATAAAACAGTTTCCTATGTTACGGCTATCCCAACTAAACATTCTGTAATGTTATTGACTATGCATGTACATGTACATTACTAGTATTAGCTTACCAACAGTATCTCTGTTGTTTAAGCTAGACACCAAAGCAAATTTGTTTCACATGTACAGGTGCTGGTCATATAATTAGAATATCATCAAAAAGTTGATTTATTTCAGTAATTCCATTCAAAAAGTGAAACTTGTATAATGTATACATTCATTC
>JACXGI010002853.1:0-14543 GCA_016801175.1 Esox masquinongy
CCCCCCCCCCCCCCCGGCACCTCTGAGACCCCCCCACCACACCCCCGGTTACCACAGGCAATATGAGGACAGGACACAATAATGACGGCCCCCCTTTGGTGTTAAATGGCTGCAGAGAGGGCAGACGGGGTACAGGCTTCTTCAGAGCCGGCCAAAACTGCGTCAAATTTCTGACCCCCCCACCACTTCTTCCCCTGCCCTCCGTTCCCGGATCCAGCTGCACTAATCGGAGACCTACCAAATTGGAGTGCAAACGCTTGCGCACGTGTGAACCCTGACGCGCTTTGGTAAGTGCACGCACGGAGACGAAGCAGGGCGACGCACTCACAAACACGCACAGTATGATGTTAATCGGCAACTAGGACTCGTACGCACAAAGTGCTGCACACCCCCCCCCAACTCACGGGTAATGTTGGCTCCTTAACATAAGAGCAATACTGCTCTCCCAACCCCCAGCATCCCACAATATTAATAATGGAAACCAAGCAATATATCCCCGTGCTATGGGACCTATACCAGGTTAAGCATATTCTCCAGCTAATTGTGCATTCGTATTTTAATATAGAGACATATGAGCATGTGTCAAAGAGGCACCAGCCGAGCAAACAGTGAAAGAAGGCGAAACCCTTTGGCTGGAAACTAATAATAACAGCTGTGATGTTTACATAGTATTAAAATGGACGCCCAGGTGTCCTGGGGGATAGGAGCCTGCCTAAATGTGTCATAGAAAGCGTGAGGTCTGATGTGCCAGAGTAGTTCTGTGTCTGTATGTGTCAGTGTGGGCAACCCAGATAACTGTGCGCTGGGTCCCCTTCCTCCAGTGGTCTCCCCTGGCTGGAGCTGAAGCCTGGGCCAGGACTGAGCTGTGGGCTCGCGGACTGTCAGTGCTGCTTATATCTGCCCTGTGATCAAAGTCTCTACCACCGCCCTCCTGTGGCCCTCCAGGATCTCCCCCTAACCTCCTCTTCATTTCTACCTCTCCCTCTGTTCCATCCATCCATCCTCTCTGCCCCTCCAACTTCGTCGCTGTCCCTCGTCCGTCTGTTGCAAACGTGCGGGCAGAGAGAGAGAGAGAGAGAAAGAGAGAGACAGGGAGGGATGGAGACTGACGGGGGGACAGAGCGACAGACAGATCGGGAACATGCTAAGACACGGTGATACGACAGGGGGGGGGGGCAGACAGAAAGAGACAGAAAGAGGCTGGCTGGGTTGGTTGACGACCCCGCCGAGACACCTTCTTTATGAAGTCATAAAGAGAAAGGCTATGGCCAGACTGTTCATCCATTAGAATGACCTTCCTTTTCATGATCAGCCCTTGTCAGCAGACAGCATCTTTTACAGCCTACGTAATGGATGTTTATATATACAAGCTATATATGGCCAGGGTGGCCATATAATTCGACATAACCATACAATGATAATTATATCGTTGCATAGGGGCAATCCAACCAGCTTGCACATTTAATGGGTGGTAATTGACAGTTTGGAATAAATCTTCTCATTTGGTTGTACTCACTGGAATTAATTACCAGCCAATTGTGTCAGACATATTAATTTAGAAGATTATACATTACATTAACCAAGCGCCTTATTAGATATGGTTCCATATGTTACGCTCGGGTTGGTGCGTTGAAATGAAATCGCATCAAGCAGAAAAGCGCGGTACGATTTTCCATGGTTGCTTCTCGGAGTGTGTTTGTGTTTGCGTATGTTAATGTGTATATACTGTATGTGTGTGTTTGTGTGTTTGTCTGCGGAGATAACTTCCCCACCAATCCCCAGCTAGCCGCCATAAGAAGGAGTGCCCAATCACGGAACTGCTTCCCTACGTTCAATCAAATCGGTGAGAAGCTCACCAGATGACACCCATGTACACTGCTACGTTTGAGGGGTGGCTGGCACGTTTGACGTCAAATAAATCGCAAACAAATGAATTCATAATTGAACGCGCTGCTCTCACTGGGAGACGAGAACTGAGTCACTGACTAAATTAGTTCTTCGGGGGTTGTTGCTGTGGGGGGAGGCAGTGAGGTGAGTGAGTGAGTGAGTGAGCGAGGAGGAGGAGAGAGTGATGGAGAGGAGGAGAGGCAGGGAATGAGTGATGGAAAGCAAGACGATTTCTGGTGAAGCTCGAAAGCGTTTCGAGAGAGAGGGAAAACTGGAAGAAACATCAGAGAGAGTGGAGAAAGAGGAGGGAGGAGAAAGACAGGAGAGAGAATGGGAGGAGAGAGGAGAAAGATAGGAAAAAGAGAGGGAGGGTAGAGAGATGGAAAAACAATGTAATGGGTGAAGGATTAAAAGAGAGAGTGGGGGTGAGATGGAGGAAGAGTGTTCCGTCCCTTGTGGCGGTGGTAAAGCGTGGCGTGTTGCTCTAACAGGCTTGTCTCCTATTAGAAGGAGATGCAGCGTGGCTCAGTGAGGAGGAGGGGAGGCAGTCTGAGCTGGGGGCAGGGAGGAATGGAGGAGAGGGGGGTGAGAGGTAGGGAGACGGGGATGGAGGGAGGGAGAGGCGGCGGAGGAGAAGGGGTTAGCCTCGCAAGTCTGGCATGTCCCCTGGTGTTGGCGGCCAACCTCAGAGAGGGGAAAGATGATTTTCGGGCCATTTTCTTTAAGCTGCTTCTGGAAGCTGCTACCAGGGCCGAGGCTGGTCTGGATGGTGCTCAGCTGTTTTAAATGGTTGTGATAGATAGAAGCCCAGAGGGGGGCAGGTTACTGGCAGGAGTCGTCAACACAGTGAGGCTATACACAGTGTTCCTGGATGGGTTACGAAACAGCCCTGCACTGCTAATGATTGGACTTAGTTTCATTTAAAGCTCCATGGCCCAGAGAGACATGTTGCCCTGCAGTTCACTGACTGACTGACTGGAACTGACGAGAAACCGCCGTAACCACCCAAACAAACATCTGGGCTTCCAGAGACATCCAGTCAGCGCTCGCAGAGACAGTCATGAAGAATATGAGGAGATGAGAGTATGTGTGTCAGTCTGTGTGTGTGTGTGTGTGTGTATGTGTGTGTGTGTGTGCGCGTGTGTGTCTGTGCGTGTGTGTGCGTGTGTGTGGAAGCACGCAGTGGCTGGGAGTGTGGGGGGACAGGCAGTCTGCATCGTATGAACAAATATTGCACTGCTTCAGGGTTTTGCTGAGGTCGATAAGGCCTATATTTACTGACAGATGGAGACATCCAGTCATTCACAACACAGAGGGCAGTTCATCAGAGCATTATAGATACACGGCCATTGGTCTGGGGGGGGGGCAACAGGGGCTACAACTTTCATCCCTGGAGTGGGTTGGGGTCAGTGTGTGTGTGTATGTGTGTGTGTGTGTGTGTGTGGGGGGGGGGGGGTCCACGTGCTGTGCTCTGATCGTAAGAGGCAAGGGAATGAGCAAAGAGGGAAGAGAGACGCGCACGAGAGGCCCGAGGATGGAGAGCGTTATTCAGGCAGCTCCAAGAACATCAGGGAGAGAGGTAGAGAGTGATGGAGAGAGGGATGGAGAGAGAGAGAGGGAGATAGAGAGAGAAAGTGCTTTCTCAGCAGGGTCAGCATTAGTGCTGTGTTAGTGCCTTCTGTGCCAGGCAGAGGGAGGGGGGAGAGAAGGCCCAGTTGGGACCACAGAGGGCATCCATTTGAAGAGAATTAAATAGGAATGAGCAAAACAAGTGAAGGAGCTAGGAGGAGGAGAGGAGAGTCAGTTTGACCCTTTCTCCTCCGGTCTCTGCACCTCCCCCTCATCCCCATCCTAAAGGTTAATTTGATGCTAATACAGCCTGTGTTGAGAAGGCGATCATTATCTTGGGCTCCTGCACTGAACCTCACCTGCAGGCTATAGGATGGAGGTTGGAGGGCGGGACGGGTGGAGCCGTGGTGGGGAGAAAGCAATTTCTATAGGGAGCGCATGAGCCATACATCATAGAGGCCCGTCTGTAATGGAATCGATGAAGTGCAGGAACACAGAGGCCCAAATGGTGTCCTGAGCTATGGGGCCCATTCCTCTGAATAATGTTGGCCTTTGTTATTGGTTGGTTGGGCCTGAAGTGTGTCTGTAGTGTGGTTCTGTGAGAGAGAGATACAGAGACAGAGAGAGAGAGAAATCCTGGCGGTTGCAGGTGAGAACAATCCCAATCCATTCTCCCGTCGCGGGGCCGGGCGTCAGTGCCTTTTGACAGAGCAGTTTATGGCCACTGCAGTCGCCACTGGTGACGGAGTGGCCAAAGGGGTCAGAGGTCAGGTGGCCCGGGAGTGAAACCCCCGCCACAAGGGAACAATGACAACAGCCCACAACATGTCAGCTGTCAGGCAGCAACCCTGGTTACTGGTGGGTACAGATTAAGATGACCGAGGTCTTTATAGTGCTGAGGGAGAGAGACAGAGAGAGAGAGACACACACACAAAGGGAGAGAGACATACACACACACACACACAAAGGGAGAAAGACAGAGAGAGACACACACAAAGGGAGAGAGACACACACACAAAGGGAGAGAGACAGACAGAGTGAGAGAGAGACACACATGAAGGGAGAGAGACAGAGAGAGAGATAGAGCAAGAGACACAAAGGGAGAGAGACTGTGAGAGAGAGAGCAAGAGACACAAAGGGAGAGAGACTGAGAGCGAAAGAGAGAGAGAGGGAGAGAGCGGTAAAGGCAGAGAGACAGGGAGAGAGAGGAAGAGAGAGACACAAAGGGAGAGAGCCAGAGAGAGAGAGGGAATGACACACACAAAGGGAGAGAGACAGAGAGCAAGGGAGAGAGACACACAAAGGGAGAGAGACAGAGAAAAATAATGAAAGAGAGACAGCAAGAGAGACATAGAGATAGTAAAACAGAGAAAGGGAGGGAGCAGCAGAAGTCCATTAATCCCAAGGTCCTGCCACCGCCACAAGTCCGCAGGTAGATTCCTCCCTTCTACTACATCTACTGTAGTCATCATATAAAAAACATAGTCAGCTAACAGATATCGTCAGAGTTTTAGGCTGTATATATATATATATATATATATATACAGTTTTAGGCTGTATATATATATATATATATATATATAAATATATATATATATATATATATATAAAAACAATTTGAACTGTGTTGGTATGAGTTTGTAGCTCAAGCCATTCGTCCCCAATAGCTGGTTTTGTGACAAGACAACTTGTAACAAAGCTTCGGACAGAATTCCAATGCTGTGATTTGTGTGACAGACGAAAAAAGTCCCAGTCTTGTTCACTAGACTCTGTTTTTTCAGAGTATGTAACTTATGGGTTCCTTGATTGAACAGTTGGGGGTCAACAAACTATTTTGTGATGTTTGTCTTCTCTAGATTCTCTCTGAAAAACACCACATTTCACAGGCCCCCAGCTATTTCATATGCAACTGGCTTTCCCTAGCGGATTCTGAAGAACCTGATGTATGAGCCGAAAAAAAACAGGATGTCTATAGTGTCAAACACTGAGATATTTAATAAAACGTGATGATGTCACTTGTGTCACGGTTGCAAGACCGATGAGCAAAGAGTTGTAAAAAACTTTTTTTCTAAATGTACCCTGTATTTCTCTCAGATTTTGTGGTACCCAGTTTGCGATTGAGGTCCTACAGCCTTGGAACTGTTGATATACGAATATGTCTTTCAAAGCCCATCTGATGCTGCTGTGGATGTTATAACACTAGTCGCTCAATCCTTATACAGAAATCCTTATGCACAGGAGGGAATACACTCACAGGTTCCCATGCCACAGCATGAGGACGATGAGGCAAAGCAACCATGTTCAATTACTAAACCCCCCCAAACCTGGAAAGTGCTGGCCAAATTTCGTCACGCTGCATGGGACCACTGGTTTAGTCCGCATGCAGGACTCAAACCCTGGCCGCAATTACTCAGCTAACTCTATGGCGGTGACATGACCGCTGCACCATTCAGGCAACCCCCAGACCAAATCATTTTTTTTTGCATTACGGTGAAACCTGTGTTGCACTAGTATTTTTTCAGATGAAGGGCAAATGTTGGTGTTAAGTAGAATCCTAGTCTCTCAAGGGGGTAAAGTTATCCCAATTGGTTTTGTCTTGATATTTCAAAAAGATTTCTTGAGCATTTGTACGTGCTGAATCCTAAAAGGATATTTTATAATGCCAATTAGATAAATACTGTGCAGGTCTTAAATAATTCATAGTTTCAACGTTCAAATCCTCAGGATGAAGTGTTTGATGATATTTTAGATTTTTAAGACCTTCCAGTCATTTCTGGGTCCAGAAAGGTTTTGATAGTGGTGATCTAGGGTTGGGTCATCCCTATTTGTACAACGATACTTTCCAAATATCGTAGCTCTAGCACTTTTGACACTTTTTAAGTGTAGATAAGATGAACCAGATTGGTCTTTAGAAAACTGGTCCCAGCCATTCTCCCCATGTTCTACGGGTCAGTGGAGATCCGTTCAGGCCCAGCTGGAGTTGTTCATGACGAGCCCCTTGCATTGACCGCTAGTCTCCTGCGTCAATAACTGCTGTGGCGGCCTGACCATCCTTGTGATTGTTGTGTGCCTGTGTGCATTTGCGTGAGCCTCTCTGACCCAACGACGCAGATGAAACAGTTTTTAAATCCATCCGCTCATCAAACACGTGACATCTTCAGCATCCGCCCTGCCTCACATAATGGAATTCTGTGCTCTTAGTAAATTAGGATAGGGATTGTTAAAGAGGGGATCATTCACGAACACGCGCGCGCGCATGTTTTGGTTGCACGGTCAAGGGCTTAGACAATCTGACAGTCAGGGTGTATATTCACAGTCTCAACTGTAGAGTAGAAGTGCTGATACCAAATCAGTTTTTCCTCTTGTATCCTAATGTATCAGATTACATGGGCATCCTAGAACCTCTCTGCCATCCTGACACAGGCTCACGGGCGCAGACGTAACGTGTCGGCAGGCCCACATTCAGAAGCACCCTGTATCATTTCGGTTGGTTTCTACAGGCGACGGAATGAAATACTTCCTTTGTGTTACAGTATTCCCCCCACCCCACGTCAGTGTACGGAAGGTGGATTTCCTGTTGAGCGTGTCCTACGAGCACGCCCGATACTCCAGCATGAGAGGCTGCGTGTCGTGTGATAATAAGTGTGCCTGACGTGTGCACGGAGACGTGTGATGCTCGCTGTGGAGTCTACGGAGCAGCACACCCTAGGATTCATCATGTGGAATATTTTTGGAATATTTGGCACGAATCTCAAAATAAGATTAGGGACGAGACGGAGAAACAGTGTTCGTCAGTGATTTTACGATAATGATAACAATGATCCTATTTTCGTCTCGGCTGCAATAGCGGTGAATCGATAGAGTAGCGGGAAGGTATTCACGTCAACACCTGAAATTTATCAGAAGACACAATCATCAAGAATAGTAAATACCAATTTAGTTTGCAGAGTGGGTTCATGTTGCATTTTCAAACCAGGGCCTTCTGCTAAAACGGATTGATTCTCCGCAGAGGGAGATTCCTTAACAACAATATACAGGAGTTTCAACCTCAACCAACTGAATCAATTCAATATCACTCTAATGAAATGCAGATAGTTAATTCACATAAGAATCATTTTTTTGTTTGGGCATACAATAGAAACATGATTAGGCTACTAAGCTCTTTAACTGTTTATTTTCATACATTGACTTCTTCCCCAGATGAAATCTAGTGCCATGCCTGAAAGTTCGCTAATTAGCATGTTCCAGTTGCATCACACTATGTTGTTTTTCCTCCTTCATTGCATTCTCATTTGCCTAATGTGATGATCTCCCATTTGTGTTTTGTGGGCAGCTAATTGAATCTCTTTTGATGTGTTTATATTTTTAGGGGGAGAGACCAGCAGTTAGCTTCGTTGTGGGAGCTAGACTCTAATTGCTAAATGGGAGCCGGTTACCATCAGCTGTTAATTTATTTGGAAAGAGCACAGACAAACAGCAGCAAAATGTGCTAACTGGAAACAGAAAAAGGGGTCTGGATCTACAGTAAATAAAACTAAACACACCGAACACTGAATAATGTGTCTGAACTGGAACAAGTTGCAGTACTTTAGAAGGGAAGTACTTCATTTGAAAACACAAAGAAAGCTGCAGGAAGATTGCAGAGTGATGCACTAGAGAATAAGATGAGGTTCTTACCCCTAGTAAAGACTAGAGGAACAGTAGCAAGACAGAGGTTCAGGTGGACTCCTGTTGGCAGCTCTGTAGTTGAACTGTAAAATGAGGAGGAACCGGGACCAAATACCACTTATAGAGAAGAGACGATGTCTCTGTTCCAATGGCACCATATTTCCTCTATCAGGGGTCTGTATCCCTGGTATTGAAGGGTTTTTGTTTTTACCTGCTTGTTAGCTGCACTAACCTGGTGTCCTGTATTAGAGGGGGAGAATAAAACCCAGAAGTGGTTCAGTCCTCCAAGATCAGAGTTTAATAGCCCTGTAGTATATTTGTGATTTTTATGGGGGGTGGTTAAAAGCATTTTTACAGGTATTATTCATTGAAATTAGTCTATGATTACCCTACTGAAGTTTTACCGCACCCTGCATTGAAATGATGTTGAAAGAATTTGAGCTGCGTTCAGTAGCCTGCGTATAGCCTGTGAATGAGACTGGCTGCGTCATGTTGAGGTTTCTTTCTCTTTCTACTAGACATGGTTTGTTTTTCAACTGGATGTGGTTTTGCTTGCTACTAGACATTGTTTCTCTTTCTACTTGATATGGTTTCTCCTTCTACTTGATATGGTTTCTCTTTCTACTAGACATTGTTTCTCTTTCTACTTGATATGGTTTCTCCTTCTACTTGATATGGTTTCTCTTTCTACTAGACATTGTTTCTCTTTCTACTTGATATGGTTTCTCTTTCTACTAGACATTGTTTCTCTTTCTACTTGATATGGTTTCTCTTTCTACTAGACATTGTTTCTCTTTCTACTAGACATTGTTTCTCTTTCTACTAGATATGGTTTCTCTTTCTACTAGACATTGTTTCTCTTTCTACTAGATATGGTTTCTCTTTCTACTTGACATGGTTTCTCCTACTGGACGTGGCTGCGCTTTCTAATAAATGTGGTTTCATTTTGGAAAAGGGTCAAACTGCTTGGACTTTGAAGACCTCTACTCCATGTGACTTCAAACTTTGTCGAGGAAGGATTTTGTGCTTATTGGGAAGCAATACTGATAAGCAGACAGACAGTCATTGGAGGAAACTATGTCTGTTACCAGTAGCACGTTAACATTGGTTTCATGAGATACGCCTACTTTGTCATTTTTACAGTGGTCCTATTATTAAAAGGGGGATTACAATTAGAGGGTCAAGTGATGCATTTTTTTATACTGATACCTTCAGCCCCCCTCCCCAATGAAATAAACAACTCTTCCTAACCCATAGAGAGTGACAGGTTTTGAGGAAGAAAGCTGATGTGTGTATTATGAACTAGTCTCAGTGGATGGTGGCTGATCACATGTGCTCAGCCTGATCTGGTCTGTATGTTGTCAGCCTGATTTGATCTGTGTCTGCCACTTGACCTCCGAGTGCGCTTTCTCTCTTGTCTTAATGCAGGGGGACCTCAGTGAGTTCCACCCAGCAGGCAGACCTCACACGGGGGCCAGTCTGAGGGTTGCTTCTTGGGCGAAGCGAAGTCTGTCTGTCTCTCTGTGAATGGTTGGAAGAAATAGAAAGCTCAGCTCTTCTATTTAATTCCTAATTTCACTCCCTCACCTCACTCATCTTGCTCTTTTTCAGGCAAAAAAGGGCTTCCCACTACTGATCCCAGGGGCATCCGTTCCGGCTCCAATGTTAATTCCATGTCGACATCGTAGTCGAGGAGAAGTCTTTTTCTGTGCTGCCCCAACATGCGCCCTGCAACTCTCTTGTACTTTTCGGTGGTTTATCATCTTTTCTTTGTTTTCACGCTTCCTTCGTTGCATGAATACATTCATAAATGATTGCGAAACCACCAAAGCCCCCACCTACTCCCCCTATACACCCCGAAAATGGGAAATACAGGCGATCATCTCCAGAGCACCCCCTCATATAACACCCATCCCACCCCCATGCTTTCTGCTGTTCTTTTTAAGCGTGTTGACAGGCGAGGGAACGAGGTTTGTGTCATTAGCATTGACATTAGCAGATGCCACCGCAAGCCTCAGAACTACAAAGACTTGGGGGTTCAAAGCCGCCGTGCCTGGATAAACAGATCCCCTGGAAAAGAGAGAGAGAGAGATAGAGAGAGGGTGGCTGAGGAAAAGAGGGGAGGAGGAGAGTCAAAAAAAAGAACTGGTAGATATTGGGAATGGCTGCCTCGTGTTCTGATGATACAGTAGCCTACATACACACTATCTCCAAACACTGCTCATCATACCCCCCCAGTCCCTCTCCATCCCCTGTTTATTCATTTAGATAAAAACCCCTGCTGTTCTCCATTCCTTCAGGGAGATTTGGGCTATGGAATTCTATTACCATTTCACAACCGGTCCTGTTATTTAATCCGTGCAAAATCCATTCAAGTGAACAATGGGACTAGGGAGATCAGACGCGAGTATTTACGGTTTAGTGGTGCGAATGCACACGTGAACGCGTGTGCGAAGTTTGTCGCTGTTATTACACCATTTAAGTCCCCCGTGGACTGATTCACACGTAGATTCTCTTGTTCGTTTTTTTTTTTACCCTTTCTAGCAATGATTTGGCATGTAGCGGTTATTTTATAGACGGTTTTACTTTGTGATTGTTTTAACTACTTGATTTGAATGCGATGGTAAGCCACTCTGGACAAGAGCATCTGCTTAGTGACTAAACGTGAAATATGATAATGAATTTGCTGGATGCGCAGGGTTCGTACAAGGACACAGTAGTGATTTGTTCTCCTCTCGAATAACATACAACAATCCATACAGCTGATATAACATCCTAGTGGTCTATCTCTCCCGGATTGTCCTTGAATGCCTTTTGACTTTTTGGGACTTATTCAAAGCAAATGATATTCAAGAGCATTTCCTGCTATGCATATGACATGTGAACTCGCACTTATCCAATGGTTCGGTACTCTTATGATCTCAAAGTCTATTTGTAGTGCAGAGCCTGATGAAAAGGCTTCTTCTGGAAGAGAAGTTACAGTTAAATCGGTGCTAATCTTACATTTGACACAAAATTCCTGGATGGCAAGCGGAGGCAAATGTAGAATTAGAATGGGGCTGGGGACAGAGCTGAGGGTGAGGCACAGAAAGAGGCAGATATTGGGGCTGAGTAAGAGAAAGAGGCTGAAATTGGGGCAGAGGCAGAACAAGGCAGGAATAGAAGTTGAGGCTGTGGCTGAGGCCGAAAAAGAGGCTGAGATTGGGGATGAGGCAGAAAAAGAGGCTATGGTCTAGGCATAGAAAAGGATAAGGTTGAGGATGAGGCAGAGAAAGAGGCTGGGGATGAGCCAGAAAAATAGGCTATGGTTGTGGCAGAGAAAAGGATGACGTTGAGGATGATGCAGAGGAAGAAGCTGATGCTGGGGATAAGGCACATTAAGATGCTGTGGTTGAGGCAGAGAAAAGAATGAGGCGGGGTTTGAGGAAGACCAAGATGCTTAGGTAGGGGTTGAGCACGAGAAACAGGCTGAGGTAGGGGTTGAGGACGAGAAAGAGGCTGAGGTAGGGGTTGAGGACGAGAAAGAGGCTGAGGTAGGGGTTGAGGATGAGAAAGAGGCTGAGGTAGGGGTTGAGGACGAGAGAGAGGCTGAGGTAGGGGTTGAGGATGAGAAAGAGGCTGAGGTAGGGGTTGAGGACGAGAAAGAGGCTGAGGTAGGGGTTGAGGATGAGAAAGAGGCTGAGGTAGGGGTTGAGGATGAGAAAGAGGCTGAGGTAGGGGTTGAGGACGAGTAAGAGGCTGAGGTAGGGGTTGAGGATGAGAAAGAGGCTGAGGTAGGGGTGGAGGAAGAGAACGAGGCTGAGGTTGCGGATGAGAAAGGAAAAGGCAGGGGTTGGGCATAGAAAGAGGCTGAGATTTTGGATGAGGCAGAAAAAGAGGTTGAGGCAGAGAAAAGGATTAGGTTTGGGGTGATGCAGAGAAAGAGGCTGTGGCTGAGTCAGAGAAAATCATGAGGATGGAGATGAGTGTCTCACCCACCCTCCCCCTCTTTTAATTTGCCTGTATCTCTCTATCCCTCCCTCTTTAGCTGACATTCTTTCTTTCCCTTTCTCTCATATTATTTCTGTCCTGGCCGACTGTAAAGGAAAAGCGGCCGGCTATGTATCTCATTGTGTCTGGGGTAATTTGTGGTAATTAGACCTATTTGGTGGAAGTTAACGAGGGCTGACATGGGCAGATGAAAAGGCTGGGCGGAGTGGACTGACGGAGAGACAGCAAGCAGGTCCACGCCGCTGACACAGCTGGTGACCAGAATCCAGGTCCAGGGACTTCATCGGAGGCTCCAAGGCATCTCTCACCAGAGGGTTGACAGGCCTGACCCTGCCCAGAGCTTGGCTGACTCACGGGTTAGAAGGGCTGTGATGGGCTGGGGGTCTGGGGGTCTGGAGCAGGGAAAGGGGGTTAACAGAAGCCCTGGGCCATAGTCTTTGTGAAGGAACAGCTTCTGGAGGGGAGGTGACAGAAATCCCTGGAAAACCTTCCAAAAAAGCCTTTCTGAAAAATCCTCTTCTAACCCACAACATCTGGACATACTGCTGTGTTCTCATGTGGGGCAGTTAGACAAATCTGTCCGTGTCTGAAATGGCACCCGTAATCTCAATACAGTGCACTAATTTGACCAGGGGCCATTAGGAGTAAGGTGTCATTTGGAAGACACGTATCCGTCTTTGCTCCTGGTCTGCAGCGTTCTGTCCATCCTCAGGTTAATCCATTCTCGTATGACGCCCTGTATGACGGCCAGGTTAATCCATTCTCGTATGACGCCCTGTATGACGGCCAGGTTAATCCATTCTCGTATGACGCCCTGTATGACGGCCAGGTTAATCCATTCTCGTATGACGCCCTGTATGACGGCTAGGTTAATCCATTCTCATACTCCCGCATGACGCCCTGCCCGGGCCCGGGAGAGCCAGCCTGGCCGGCCTAATGGTCTGCAACCATGTACACAGTTTATCTTCAGCTTGGAGAGATAATGAGAGGGGAGGGGAGTAGCTCCACCCAGCCGGCCCTGCTGGCCCTGTCAGGCTGAGGGAATCCATTAGCAGGCAAATAGTCCGGCGTTACGTGTGCAAATGAGCGACGCGCACCTCTGCCCGCCGAACGCGGCTTCTCTATCAGATGAGGTCCTAGGGAGTGTGGTCAGCGATGTTCACAGCCCAGCGAACAGCTGTTCAATTCCGTGTTCATTTACATCCCGTCCCTGGAGATGCAGCCGCTGCGAAACATATTTCTGATGCAGCACAGAGAGCAGCGCGGTGAAACACAGAAGGCCATGGCTCTCGTTTGGCTTATGCTTCTCACACCTCTATGACAGCCTCACAAAAACAGCGCTCTGTTCCCTACGTAGTCCACTTCCTTGCTCCAGGTGGTAATGCAATATATATAGAGAGTGGGGTGCTGTTTGGGAAGCGTTTGATATCCCCATCATTTTCTCTACGGCTCAATTAAAGCAGAGCCCCCATGATGGGAGTGTTGGTGTTGTGGTTTCATTAGGTTGTTAAAGTCTTTATTCTGTCATGTGTGATTTTTATTTCTGCTCCCGACCGGTGGAGGAGAGCTGGAGCACCGCGACTGCCTGCCTTTCGGGGGGGGGGGGAGCGATGGAAGGGATGGCGAAATGGAGGGGTGGAGGGATGCAGGGAAGGAGAGATGGAGGGATACAGGGAAGGAGAGATGGAGGGATGCAGGGAAGGAGAGATGGAGGGATGCAGGGAAGGAGAGATGGAGGGATGTACATACAGGACTATTCATCACTGTAAGTGGTGTGTCCCAGTCTACTGAGGAGGAACGCTTCCGCCCCTCTTCTCTCCTCCCCTCCGTTCACTTCTCCCCCACTCCTCCTCTGCCTCCTGGTTACCAGGGCTCATAAATAAGACCCCATGACCACGCCTCCATTCCCCCACGCGGCATTGGGATTCGTCAGGCGGAACGCGGCCGAGTCTTTCCGTCGAGTGTCCGGCAGCATATTCAAACACTCATCAACGACCCGCACCCCCCGTCCTCCCTCCTCCAACCCCCGCCACACAACACCCAAGTGGGTGTCCGGGATGGAAGCCATGGACGCCTCGTTGTCGCGCAGCTCGGAGAGGTTTCGGGTCACGGTGTCCTCCGCAGCCCACCACCAGAGCTGCTCTTAAACCGTAATAGCCCTTTATTTAAAAGGGAATGACACCTACAGGCCGTCTAACAGCGAGTGCATATTGCCACCGCGTCATTTACCGTTGTGCTTGTCGACCGGCTGATGGATGTGGTGTTGCCGTGCCGTGGTGTTGCCGTGACATATGATGATGGGGATAAGTCTGCTTCTGTCTTCTCAATGAGTGCCGGATTTATCTGGGACGCCTTCTGACCGCTAGGAGCTACTCCAATGGCTGTGCGGGTTCATTTAAAACCTACGTTTGTTTTAAAGGCGCCTGAAA
>JACXGI010002853.1:14643-67143 GCA_016801175.1 Esox masquinongy
CCCCCCCCATGTCTCTGATGTTGTCTCCCCGTGGGTGTGCATGTCGACAACCACAAATTGCATCCTGATACCCGTCCGGGCCGTCAACATGTTGCCTTTGAGGTTGGTGTCCCCAATGGAACGTTAATGGAAGTAGAACCATGGTAATTAGGGGGAGAGCGTAATGCTGCACTTAGACAGCCACTGGGGGTAACAGAAGAAGGAGGGATGGGAGTGCGTGTAAAAATCACTGCGTTTTTCTCTGCGTCTGTGAGTGTGTTTTGTACATGCATGGTTCAGCTGCTGAAAGAGAGGGACCAGGATTAAGAGAGCTGATTTAAAAGGATTAAGGGGTCCCCCTTCCTGCAGATGGCATGTAGCAGACAGAACCCCCCCATCCAAACACACACACACACACGCGTGCGCGCGCCCGCACACACACAAGCAGACACACGCAAACCCTCTTCACCCCGTAATCCTTTTCAAGAGCGCCATGGAATTGTGTTTCTCATAATGTGGTGGATTCAATCGATGAAACCCAATACACTTGACAGATACGGAGGGGAAGTGAACGCGAATAGAAACAACAATGGAGGAAAATGGTGTTTAGCCACAGCTGGATTAGGAAAGGAACAAGTGCTCCACAATTACAGCTCCACTGGTGCCCATACTAGTGATGAGGGGCCGTAGTGTATTCACTAGCGCACGGTCAAGCTGAGGCGACTGCATTTCTTTCTTTCATTCTTTCGTACTTTTCCCCCGTCCATTGCAACAACATAGACCATATTTCTTGGATGCGTCCAAAATGGCATCCTATTCCCTTGATGGCGCTCTAAATTCAAATGAGTAAAAAAGGCCTTTTGTCTCCGATTGTGTTCCTTCCTCATGCTAAGCAGACTGGGAGAGGATCCGAGCTAATGTCCCTCATCCATCATGGGGTTATTAAACGGCAATCGTCGCTTGCAAGAGGAGACTCAACGTGATTGCAGCCACTTACAAAACAAAGGGAAATACACTGCCATCGAATATAATGGGTCGGACCTGTGTTGCCAGGGTATTCACTGCAACACTGCACAAAATACACATTAGTGGTTAGAATGGGGCTGGGTGGAGAGTGAGTTCTTTCTGACAGCAGCTCGACCTACCTGTCCTACCGTCCTACAATCGCGATTTGCGCAAAGAGAGAACGGGTGACATGGAAAGGCCCTGCGGTTGGAGGATAATGAATTAGCCTGACTGCTGTCAGTTGGTTATGCTGTGCCCTCCAGGTTCCATCCACCGACAGACAGAGACTACAGAGGGTTGGCAGAACTGGAACCCCCCTCCCCTGCCCCAAACCGCCGGGGATCTTGGGTGGAAATCTTCATCATCGTGGCCACAGGGACCGGGGATAACGGCGACAGCGACAGTGGTGTAATTATTTTTCGCTGGGCCCCAATGGGACGGCGGTGGAAGGGCACAAGTAATTAACGTGTGCCTGCTCGAGCTTGTAACTTCCTGTGCAAGGCTTCCTCCTGAGGGGAGAAGATTGAGTGGGGCTCACAGGGTCTCCGGAGAGGACAAACCCCCAAAAAACATATCCAATCTGCTGGCTTTGGATAAATATGTAAGGGCCCAAATATCAGCACAGTCAATCGCTGTCTAACAACCTAACTGCACACACACACACACACACACACACACACACACACACACACACTCACATTTCCCAAACTCATCTAACAATAACCCTAATCACACTGTCTATTTCCTGTCTGTCTCTCAGGCACATCAGCTGCTCTATCATCCTCTGTGCATCATTATTTCGCCAACATGTTCATATGTATGGCTGTGCTGTGTTCTTGTTATGCGCCACCTGAGAGCATTTTGTAGGTTGTAAAAACATGCTGTTGGAGCTATCAGACAGCCTATGTTTTGCTGCTGGAGTATACAGGGCATGTCCTCTCTTAACAGCCCCTGGAACATCTGGTGGGCAGAGTCAGTTTATTCAGGCCAGGGTTTCTCACTTGAATCAAAATCGTTTGGTTCATATCTCATCGCAGTGTAATATGGTGGAATACTTCTTTTTCTGCCAAATTTAATACTGTTTGTAAATGTTTGTCTCTGGTAACATGAATATAAGCAGGAGTTAATGTCTCTGGTGAAGTTTATCCATTCAGGTAATTTAACATCTCTTTGCATCTTTTTCAATTCATCTCTTTCCATTTAGCTAAAGGCGATTATATCACCATTGGCGCCAATGAGATTTAGAGCCCCCATTCAGTCTTTTTAATTTCAGTTTTGAATCTTTATTTTATATCTAATAAATCATTGTGTGTTTATTTAATGAAAACGTCGCTGAATGGCTGATAAGATACAATCTATCCTTCACCTCTCAACAGTCCTTGGTCTATTACTGTGTTGGGGAAGCTACTTTGAAAATATAGTTTATTAAGCTATCAATGACTTATTTAAGTTTACTTAAGTAAAGTGCATTTTGTAATGCAGTTCAGTACATCCAAATTAATTCTTGAAAAATTTACATATATAAAAATTGTGTCACGTACCACAAAGAATAGATCGCTTGGGGGTCTTGTACATTAAGAGAATGTATTATTTTAACTATTAAAAATAATGTTCGAAGTGAGAATTATGCAGAACTAATGGCGAAAAAGAGAAAGGTATTGTCTACTCTGCTCATATTTTTTTGCTCATACGCAGTAGTGTTGCTCCAGCAACTAACACCACTATACAGCAAACATCAGTGGACTACTGACCACAATATCTGGTTTTCTACTAACAACTTACTGTTTAGGGGTGGCAAGCCGGTGTACGGGTTAGAGCATCTGACGTGTGTCCAAAGGGTTCCTGGTTCTAATCCCCTTACTGCCAAAAAGAAGGTTATGTCATCCTGTCCCTAAGCAACACAGTGAATTGAAATGCAAATTGTTTTCTTTTTCGAAAAACCTCTCACACAAAAATGTAATTTTCATAATTTTCATAATGGCAGTGTTAGTTCATCCTCATGGAGTGGAAATGTCATAAAAAAAACTATTAAATAATGACAACGTCACCATAAATACCATGCCTTGGTGTAACTTTTCAGTAAGTCCTCTAAGGGAAGTCAGTAAGTACAGCAAAATGTCTCTGCATGCTCTTGAGGGATTCTTTTCGTACTGAGCTCTTAAAGAGATTGCAGAATGGACATTTGGAGAGAAAAAATATATTATGCAAAGGAATAATTTCCATGTGACCAATGGGACTGGGAATTGTGTCAGAAAGCTCAAGTTCTGTCGTAGCCGTGACACATTTACTAGAAGACCGTCTACGGTCTATGTTCCCGTGACACAAAACACAGTGCTTGGAAAAACATCCCCAGGAAAAACTAAATAATAAGTCAGTGCCTGTTTGATGGATTTATTTAGCTGGTGCTGAGAAGCTCGGTTTGCTTGTCTGTTTAAGTGCAGTCCACATGGGGCCCTGACTGTTCTGCTGTGAGCTAGCTTACACATTATGCACCCAATACTAATGTACCTCAGATTAAGACCCCTTGAGTGGAAGGTGTTATATACTGTAAATGCATAATGTATACGTAAATACAGTACTACATATACTGTAGTCGTACTGATTACAGCATTTTATATTATTATTATTACAATAAAATGGAATAGTCTAGGTTAGTTGTATGAGAGAGGAAGAACTGACTAAGCAGGTAACGACTTCCTCTCCTTCCTAAAATACAATTGTTTCCAAAATAATGCACGTTTATTTAAATGTACAAAAAAATGCATTAATCCCACACTTATGATCATGGCTGACAGGACAAGGCAGTTTGTTATACTGATAGTTACATGACACGGTGTCAACAAGCTGAGTGGAATACTGCCTGGAGACAATCACAGGGACAACATCAGAGTGTTAGCCACCTTCAGGATACATCCTGACTCCACTACTGCTGACTAGCCTGCAATACTTCACCTCAAACCGTAATCCTTATACGAGACAAATAACACACAGATCTAGTTATAGTATTGTCTGGCCTAAAACTGCTATATTCACACCATTAGACTACTTAATGTATCATAAGGTCTGAAGACTATAACGCTCAGAATGAATCAGTGTTTCGTAAGGCTGGTAAGAGCAATGTAAGGTAAAGGGCACATTACATCCCCAAAAGGGCACATTACAGGTAATCCTATAGAGCCAACTTACAAAATAATACACTGTGATGGTTGGCAACAGGGAATAGCTCAGCAATAATTAACTTGATCCATAAATCTGTTATTCAACTGTCTCTGGCTCTATGGGAACACGTACAGGTCTATTTAATGTTTTCCTGTGTCAAAGTATGTCAGTGGAGCTGTATGTTTGGAAAACCCACTAATCGCCTTGAGGTCAGGTGCATCCTGTTTCCATTGATAATCCTTAAGATGTTTCTACAACTTGATTGGAGTCCACCTCTGGTAAATTCAATTGATTGGAAATTATTTGGAAAGGCACACAGCTGTCTATATAAGGTCCCACAGTTGACAGTCCATGCCAGAGCAAAAACCAAACCATGAGGTAGAAGGAATTGTCCATTGAGCACCAAGACAGGATTGTGTCAAGGCACAGAAGGGTACCAATAAATGTCTGCGGCACTGAAGGATCCAAGAATACAGTGGCTTCCATCTTCCATTCTTAAATGGAAGAAGTTCAGAAACCACCATCACTCTTCCTAAAGCTGACCACCCAGCCAAACTGAACAATCAAAGTGAAGGTTCTTGGTTAGGGAGGTGACAAAGACCTCAATAGTCACTCTGACAGGCTGGGCCGGCCAAAGCCTTTTCGGGGCCCTAAGCAAAATTTGATTTTGTGGCCCCTCTTCCCTATTGGTCCGGGGCTCACTTGCGGACTGGGGCCCCCTAGAGGTCGGGGGCCTTAAGTGACCGCCTATGTCGCTTATGCGTAGGACCAACCCTGCTGACAGAACTCAACAGTTCCTGTGTAGAGATAACAGAACCTTCCAGAAGTTCAACCATCACTGTAGGAATCCACCAATCAGGCATTTATGGTAGTGTTCAGACAGAGCCTGAATTTGAATTCGATTGAACATCACTGGAAATAAAATGGCTTTGCAGCGATTTCCCCAATCCAACCTAACAGAGCTTGAGTATTTGCAGAGAAGAATGGGAGAAACTCCCCAGATACAAGTGTACTAAGCTTGTAGCATCATACCCAAGAATATCAGTAAATGCTGCCAATGGTGTTTCCACAAATTACTGAGTAAAGGGGTCAGAATATACAACTCCGGAAAAAATTGAGAGACCACTGCACCTTTTTCTATCCTTTCCAAAAAAGTCAAAAAGGAAAGTTTTGAGTAAGGAACAGAAGGGTTAAAATTAAGAGACCACTACAAATTGAACGCTTCTGTTCCTCACTCAAAATTTTCCTTTTCAACTTTTTTGGAAAGGAAAGAAAAAGGTGCAGTGATCTCTTAATATTTTTGGGTGCTGTATGTGTAAAAATGTTTTATACATTTGCAAAAAATTTTTTAGAAAATTTAGGGGAATTATTTCTAGATTGATTTGGAAAAGATTAAAAATAGAATAAGTGTAATTCATTTTAGAACAAGGTTGTAAAGTAACAAAATGTGGAAAAAGCGAAAAGGTCTGAATACTTTCCGAATGCACTGTAATTACACACAATACTATTGAACACAACATCCTTGAGGCGGCAGCAACAGGGTCTAGGTACGGTGATGCCAAGTCTTGATAGGTGATCAGGTGCAGCCAATTAGGGCGATAGCCAGGTCTGGCCAATGAGAAGGCCAGAAGTCAGGAAATAGTAGCATTAGTCAATTCTGATGGAACTTGGATCCTGTTGTCACATTAGTTTCAGTTGGCATGTAAGGAAGTTTGAGAAAAAATGTATGTAGCACAGTGACATCTTCGAATGGAAAAGAAAGGGGTAAGATACATTTAAAGACTCTCTTTATTGATGTCCTGTTCTTGGTTCTGTTTTATGAACAAATCTGTTTCCTGGGGAACTGTTTCTGGTCATGAAGATGAGGGACGCATTACATGAGGTGGAATCAGTTTGATAGAGAGGATCCTCAGACACGTTAAGCTAAGATTCAAAAGCCTCTGCAGTGTAATTGATGTAAACCGTTTGACTGTGTTCCAAGTGTTTCTCAGCTAAATATCACTGTGGAGGAATTGAAGGATGCAAAATGCTGGAAACTGAAATTCACAAACCCAAATTTCCTAAATGCTCTGTTAGGGAAAAGGAAGTTGAAATGGTGAGGATCAGTGCTGTTGATGAAACTCTTGTTTTGAAGAAGGTGGATTTCGCTGCATTCATTGGAATACAGTCAGATGCCCCCCTCTCAGACTACTGAGCCTGAATAAGGATCTCTATCAACAATTTAATCTGATAGTAAGAAAAAAAAATCCCACTTGTTTACTGCTATTTTGGATTCATTTTTTAATTAACAACAGATGGTTACTGACTTCATCATAGAGACATAGTATAGGGAGGCCATGTCAAGCATCACACTTCAGTACAGTATGTGAATGGAGAACTTGATGTGTGATATCATGGAATAAATAAAATATACATTTGTATTTGCATTGTGTGTGTTCATCTCATTGCAAATGCAATAGGGGATGGGATGTATTATTATTTCTATATATTGTGAAATTAAAAATGGCACAATATATATGCTGTTGCTGAGTGCAGAGGTCAGGTCTCCCAGGGGGTGGAGTCTTTTAGTGAGGGCATTGAGTTATCCCCAGTGTGTGAAGTCAATGTTCATGTTCACAAGAGTTCTGATGTGAAACAGAAAGGGGCGATGATCATTTGTGTGGAGGCTTAAGGGAGCATGATTGTGGTTTCCAGAAGTGTTCACACTAGTAGTGAGGACAAGGTCATTCTTGTGTGATTTAGAAAAGACATATTAGGTTATGTAGTTGTCGTCTGCAGGTTAAAGATGAAGTGGATTTATGTGCTAATTTAGCAGAGGTGTTCTTTATGTTGAGTGACACCGAGTAACTAGATTCTCTATGTGGTCTGAGAATGTACTTGATACCCCCAACTGATTTGTTAGATTCAGAGGTTGTCAGTGAATTCCTTCAGCTGACAGGTTATTTCCCAAAGTAGGGGAGGTCGTGTTTACAAAGCAGGCTGACCAAGATGTTGTTTGGGTGTCAGGTGTGGATGTAGCTGGCATGTTCCTCGCTGAGCTACGGGAGGGAGAAGAGTATTTCCAGTCGAGTAAGATTAATGAAGATTGGCTGGAAGACTCGTTCTGGTGGAACTCTGTCTCTTGTGATGAAATTAGGAGCTTCAGGAAGTGAGGATGCTGGAAAAGCCAGACCCACCGGAATTAGCACTTCCGTTTGTTGACGAGTGGTTGACAGTTCCTGCAGCATGAAGCTTGTGTCTCTCAGCAAGGGAAATACGGGATGATAGGACTAGTGGTAGCAATCCGGTGACTGCTCAGGGCTGGAGGATGAAGACATTGATGTCCTTGTGGAACATGGCTGGGGTTCTTAGTGAGTTTTCTGGAGTTGTGATTGACATTCCCTGGTCCCCATGGCGATGGTATCAGATGAAGCTTGGTGCTTCTGATCATGGGCTTACTGGTGTTCGGGTTATTCTAAGTGAAGAAACACAATATTCACAGGTTGTCAATTGATTTGATATTTTCAGACACACGGAGGACGTTTGGCAGGACGACATTACCAACTGCACTGCAGTGAATATGATGGTTTCTTTTTGACTGGTTTCTGGTTTCGAGAACAGCTTAATTTGTCAAAAAATTAAATATGGTTTGGAGAATTAAAACAAATATATACAGTGGATATAAAAAGTCTACACACCCCTGTGAAAATGCCAGGTTTTTGTGATGTAAAAGAATGAGACAAAGATAAATCATGTCAGAACTTTTTCCACTTTTAATGTGACCTATAATGTGAACAATTCAATTGAAAAACAAACTGAAATCTAGGGGGAAAAATGAAAAATAAAAACCTTACAATAAACTGGTTGCATAAGTGTGCGCACCCTCCTATAGTTGGGGATGTGGCTGTGTTCAGAATTAACCAATCACATTCAAACTCATGTTAAATAGAAGTCATTACACACCTGCCATAATTTAAAGTGACTCTGATTAATCACAAATAAAGTTCAGCTGTTCTAGTAGGATTTTCCTGACATTTTCTTAGTTGCATCTCAGAACAAAAGCCATGGTCCGCAGAGAGCTTCCAAAGCATCAGAGGGATCTCATTGTTGAAAGATATCATTCAGGAGAAGGGTACAATATAATTTCCAAAACATTAAATATACTACGGAAGACAGTGAAGACAGTCATCATCAAGTGGGGAAAATGGCACAACAGAGACATTACCAAGAACTGGACGTCCCTCCAAAATTGATGAAAAGACAAGAAGAAAACTGGTCAGGGAGGCTTCCAAGAGGCCTACAGCAACATTAAAGGAACTGCAGGAATTTCTGGCAAGTACTGGCTGTGTGCTACATGTGACAACAATCTCCCGTATTCTTCATATGAATGGGCTATGGTGTAGGGTGGCAAGACGGAAGCCTTTTCTTACAAAGAAAAACATCCAAGCCGGCTGAAGTTTACAAAAACAAACATCAAGTCCCCCAAAAGCACGTGGGAAAATGTGTTATGGTCTGATGAAACCAAGGTTGAACATTTTGGCCATAATTCCAAAAGGTATGTTTGGTGCAAAAACAACACTGCACATCACCCAAAGAACACCATACCCACAGTGAAGCATGGTGGTGGCAGCATCATGCTTTGGGGCTGTTTTTCTTCAGCTGGAACCGGGGCCTTAGTCAGGGTGGAGGGAAGTATGAACAGTTCCAAATACCAGGCAATTTTGGCACAAAACTTTCAGGCATCCGTTAGAAAGCTGAAGATGAAGTTCACCTTTCAGCACGGCAACGACCCAAAGCACACATCCAAATCCACAAAAGCATGGCTTCACCAGAAGAAGATTAACATTTTGGAATGGCCCAGCCAAAGCCCAGACCTGAATCCAATTGAACATCTGTGGGGTGATCTGAAGAGGGCTGTGCACAGGAGATGTCCTCACAATCTGACAGATTTGGAGCGCTTTTGCAAAGAAGTGTGGGCAAATATTGCCACGTCAAGATGTGCCATGCTAATAAACTCCTACCCAAAAAGACTGAGTGCTGTAATAAAATCAAAAGGTGCTTCAACAAAGTATTAGTTTAAGGGTGTGCACACTTATGCAACCAAGTTATTGTGAGTTTTTTATTTTTCCCCCTCAAAGATTTCAGTTTGTTTTTCAATTGAATTGTTCAAGTTATAGGTCACATTAAAGGTGGAAAAAGTTCTGACATGATTTATCTTTGTCTCATTCTTTTACATCACAAGAACCTGGCATTTTAACAGGGGTGTGTAGACTTTTTATATCCACAGCATATATATATATATATATGTATATGTGTATATATTATACAGTATCTCACAAAAGTGAGTACACCCCTCACATTTTTGTAAATATTTGATTATATCTTTTCATGTGACGACACTGAAGAAATGACACTTTGCTACAATGTAAAGTAGTGAGTGTACAGCTTGTTTAACAGTGTAAATTTGCTGTCCCCTTAAAATAACACAACACACAGCCATTAATGTCTAAACCGCTGGCAACAAAAGTGAGTACACCCCTAAGTGAAAATGTCCAAATTGGGCACAAAGTGTCAATATTTTGTGTGGCCACCATTATTTTCCAGCACTGCCTTAACCCCCTTGGGCATGGAGTTCACCAGAGCTTCACAGGTTGCCACTGGAGTCCTCTTCCACTCCTCCATGACGACATCACGAAAGCTGGTGGATGTTAGAGACCTTGCGCTCCTCCACCTTCCCTTTGAGGATGCTCCACAGTTGCTCAATAGGGTTTAAGTCTGGAGACATGCTTGGCCAGTCCATCATCTTTACCCTCAGTTTCTTTAGCAAGGCAGTGGTTGTCTTGGAGGTGTGTTTGGGGTCGTTATCATGTTGGAATACTGCCCTGCGGCCCAGTCTCCGAAGGGAGGGGATCATGCTCTGCTTCAGTATGTCACAGTACATGTTGGCATTCATGGTTCCTTCAATGAACTGTAGCTCCCCAGTGCCGGCAGCACTCATGCAGCCCCAGACCATGGCACTCCCACCACCATGCTTGACTGTAGGCAAGACACACTTGTCTTTGTACTCCTCACCTGGTTGCCGCCACACACGCTTGACACCATCTGAACCAAATAAGTTTACCTTGGTCTCATCAGACCACAGGACATGGTTCCAGTAATCCATGTCCTTAGTCTGCTTGTCTTCAGCAAACTGTTTGCATGCTTTCTTGTCCATCATCTTTAGAAGAGGCTTCCTTGTGGGACGACAGCCATGCAGAACAATTTGATGCAGTGTGCGGCGTATGGTCTGAGCACTGACAGGTTGACCCCTCACCCCTTCAACCTCTGCAGCAATGCTGGTAGCACTCATACGTCTGTTTCCCAAAGACAACCTCTGGATATGACGCTGAGCACGTGCACTCAACTTCTTTGGTCGACCATGGCAAGGCCTGTTCTGAGTGGAACCTGTCCTGTTAAACAGCTGTATGGTCTTGGCCACCGTGCTGCAGCTCAGTTTCAGGGTCTTGGCCATCTTCTTATTGCCTAGGCCATCTTTATGTTGAGCAACAATTATTTTTTTCAGATCCTCAGAGAGCTCTTTGCCATGAGGTGCCATGTTGAACTTCCAGTGACCAGTGTGAGGGAGTGTGAGAGCGATAACGCCAAATTTAACACACCTGCTCCCCATTCACACCTGAAACCTTGCAACACATTCGGGTCACATGACACCGGGGAGGGAAAATGGCTAATTGGGCTCAATTTGGACATTTTCACTTAGGGTTGTACTCACTTTTGTTGCCAGCGGTTTAGACATTAATGGCTGTGTGTTGAGTTATTTTGAGGGGACAGCAAATTTACACTGTTATACAAGCTGTACACTCACTACTTTACATTGTAGCAAAGTGTCATTTCTTCAGTGTTGTTACATGAAAAGATCTAATCAAATATTTACAAAAATGTGAGGGGTGTACTCACTTCTGTGAGATACTGTATATATATATATATATACATATACATACACACACACACACATACACATACACACACACACACACACATATATGTGTGTGTATATGTGTGTGTATGTCATTTTGCAGATGCTCTTATAGTTACTTACAGTAGTGAATGCATATGTCTTTATACTTTGTTGCATCGGCCCCTTCATGGGAATCGAACACACACACAACCCTGGCATTGTAAATGACCTGCTCTACCCGATATGAAACAGACATATTACAAATGTGCCCAACCCATTGGCATATACAGACAACAGTTTGCAGTGTGGAGAGGCTACCCTATGATCTCATCCTTGATGACATTATTATGGATAGCAATAACATTTGTTACTGTCAAAAGGCAACCACGCATAAATCATCACATCATCAGAATATGACTATTGGGTAACACTTTATTTGAAGGGGTGTGCATAAGAGTGACATGACATTGTCATGATACTGTCATAGCCATGACGTGACACATGTAAGAATCATTATGAACGTTTATGAATGTTGTCATTCGGTTGATTATGTCATTTTTTATGCAAGGTTGACATTGTTTGGGATGTATTTGTTATGACAAATTGACATTAACTGAGTAAACACAACCTGTCAGTGTCTTTGTTATGACAACTTGACATTAACTAAGACAAAATATCTTGTCAGTGTCTTTGTTATGACGACTTGACATTAACCACGACAACATTAGATCAGATTCAACTTTATTGTAATTGAACAAGTACAGTACAATGAAATTGAAGGAGTAGGGTAGCATATGCAACTGAAATGCAGGGATAGCAGCAATGAGGTTCGGTACGGGGCAAACGCCAAATCATGCTGTGGCGCAGTTAGTCAGAAACATTACCTGTCATAAACATGTCATAGCAGACCTGATTATCAAACTTGAAGAAACTATTTAGCTTTATGTGTTAGCATTAAATACAACTGTCAAATGTGGTTGGTTTTGACTTTGGTTGTCATGAGACCATTATAATTGGGTCATGAATATTTTTCTTGACCTCAAGTTGCACAATTTGGACTTGTCATAAAGATGTCATGACATGTTTTAACATTGTCAAATGCATTCGTAACAGTGTCATGAATATTTTTCTTGACCTCAAGTACAGTGGTACAATTTGGACTTGTCATAAAGTTGTCATGACGTGTTGTAACACTGTCAAATGCATTCATAACAGTGTCATGAATATTTTTCTTGACCTCAAGTACAGTCCTACAATTTGGACTTGTCATAAAGATGTTATTAAGTTTGTCAAATACTGTCAAAAGATGTAATTAAGTCTGCCAAATGCTTTTAAATACCTTAACAAAAGCAATACATTTCCTTTATTGTTTTTGCACAAGAAATGCTTCCTAAAAAAAAAAATCTACTTTCAACAATCCTACTTTGGTAACACTTTCCGATAAGGGTACATGAACAACCATTAACAAATGCAGTAGTTACCTTGAACGAACATTGATGAACAAGACATGAACAAACGGTTAACAATGATAACCCTTACTTTATTAATGGTTTACAAATGCATTAACAAACAGTGTAGTGTCATTTGTTCATATTGACACAGGACATAAACTCATGTCGTTTTTTGCAAGAACACAATTAGTACTGTAATTTGTTAAGGTTGATACAGGACATCCATTCATGTACAGTACCTAGTTCTTTGCATGAACAATAGCCTAAGTAATATAAACTCTTCATAATATAATCACATTGAAAACATTATTATAAAGTAGGCTAGTTAGTGATAGTTTAACAAATTACCTTCATGTTAACACAAATAGAACATGGCTGAGCAAGTTAGCAAAGTGCTACCCGGAATTGACAAACACTTGACTGGAGCTAGCATACAGCTAACTGGAGCCAGCCAATAACCAACCGAAGCCAGCTAACGACAAGGAACAAGGAACTAGCTAATCGCTAACCCTTACAGTGCAACGACTGCAAAGTTCCTAAACAATACAGTTACAAAATTCAATTATATTAATCCTAGGGATATTGTCAGGCGTGTTGTTTTCGAAAAAAAACCCAATTCAGTACAGTACAGTAACAAATTCGTTTTTTTCCAAAGGAATGCAACACCGTCATGGCATTTTACATAGACATGAGTCTCTGTCATAGTTATACAATTACCACGCTTTTCCAACCCTCTACATACACTTTAACAGGCAAGTTATCAAACTATATCGAAAGGTCCTGTGTACTTTTGTACTTTACCGACCAGGAAAACAGGATAAATGATGAGAAAGACATAGTTTTTCCTTGAAGAGTTAGGAGAACGCGCAGGTGTTTTGATCGTTAACAGTCCCAACGCAACACGACCACGTCAAACTGCCCCCTATAGGCCAACCGTAGTAAGTGTCCTTCAATATAAGTGTCCTTCAAAAAATTTTATCAACCCCAAATGCGACCATACATTTTGTGTGTCACACCTATTTGAAGACGCAAGTAGCCAGTCTACCTTTTAATAATGCTTACCGCACTGTAATCATATTAACAAATTGGATTATGTATACTATCTCTTGAATAATGTATATTACTTAGCCTATTGTTCATGCAAACCACTAGTTACATGAATGGATGTCCTGCATCAACATTAACAAAATTACAGTACAAACTATGTTCCTGCAAAAAACTTTGATATTAACTTGACTTGTTTTTTCACATCATGGAAAAGTCTGCCCAAGACACCATTATAATGGCGTATAGCTAAACAGTGGTGCGACTATCATTTTGAGGTGAATCTACAGTGACTCAGGAGTGCGATTACCTTTATGACTCCATATTTCCAATTTGTATTTCTGCCATGCATGCTCAATATGCTGAGTATGAGCCCCAGTCTCAGGATCAGCAAAGTTTCTTTTATGGCAGACAGAATACTGGCTAAATAGTTTCTTCAAGTTTGATAATTAGGCCCATGTTTATGACAGGTTATGTTGTCTTGGTTACTGTCATGTTGTCATTAAAAAAAACACACATTGGCAGGTTATGTTGTCTCAGTTAGTGTCAACTTGTCATAACAAAGACATCCAAAACAATGTCAACCTTGAATAAAAAAATGTCAATCAACCGAATGACACCTAATGACAACATTCATAAACATTCAAAATGATTCCTTCATGTGTCATGTCATGGTTATGACAGTATCATGACAGTGGCATGTCACTCTTATGCACACCCCTTCAAATAAAATGTTACCGACTATTGACTAGTTGTAAAAACGAGTGTCAAGCTTCACCCTGTGAAGTTCATCGCAACTTCATCCAATATAATTTTAAACTGCATGTTATCCCAACCATGTCAAAACAAATTCTGTTGACACAAGTTATATTTCACAGACAGTGACAATCCCACCTGGTGTGATTTCTTAAATACAACATTACTATATATGGCATTGCTATGGATGAAAAAAATTCACGCATTCATTCAAGATCCTGTGACTAGAAACAAGTGCAGCAAAAAAGTGTTTCTTTGTTTTTGTAACAATATCCAATGGCAATAAGAGTAGTTAATTAATCAGGTAAGAGTGGTTAAAGCCATTTTGTCCAGGTGTTGAAAATCAAGCATTTGTAGGCGGTGTTCATCAGAAGGATACTTATACTTATTGTGAAAGTCAAAAGCATCATTCGACATTCTACGTCAGTATAAAGTTTAAATTGCTCTGCTCTATCGCAGGTGTCTGCACTCTGTATTCTCGGTGCTACCAATTGAAACTCAAATCCTTTTCTTTGATTATCGTGGTGGCTTAGATGCCTTGGTACATGGTCCTCATTGATAGACTGTTACTGGCCCTCATAATGTCCCAATATTTTACCGCAAAACAGTTCTTTCTTTGACACGGCAATTATGGAGATGGGATTTTCAGCGGTGCGTCTCAAATTGCCTGACTATGTCTTGGTATTACGTCTGTATTGATCTGAGATCACTGGTGCGCGCTGTGCAACCCAGATACATTACCGGCCATCATTGCTTCATTATCATTGCCACAGTATCGTCGGCCATTACAGATGCATCAGTTTAGTGCTCTTAGTACTATGGGGTGTGTGTGTGTGTGTGTGTGTGTGTGTGTGTGTGTGCGCACCAGCCCTTTTCTGTGCAATCACACTCCACTTTTAGATCTGACATAATCATGACATCGACATAGTGATGCGCGTCTTCCCGTAAAATATGGAGAGATCATCTCTCCCCGCGGAATGAGGTCATCCGTCTCCCCGACGTATCCCAGAGATGTGAGGGATTGTATGGATCTGCATAATACTGATGATGTCAGATGATTGGAAAACTTTTCAGTCACAATCGCTCCGCCCAATGGACCACAAGGACTCAACAAAATGGTGACCTGTTTTCTTGACCTACCTGCACCTCGTTCAAAGATGGATGGGTAACTAGCTGATCTGGTATTTAAAAGAAGAGACTACAGTAAAAAAAAAGGCATTTGTAAAGGAGTGTAAATCGAACCCAAATACTAAAAAAAATATATTTCTCTTAAATCAGAAAACCAGTAAATCTGCCCTTATCATACACATCCACCCACACATTCAATCCCACCCCACCACACACACACACACATACACACAAACATACATACATATATACATACATAAACATGCGCACACACGCGCTCTCAGCTTGATTCCATTCATCTGGAATCACAACAGCTACCCAAGGTCTTTGAACCACTCTGGGCTGAAATCTGGAAGAAAAACTCCCAAACTACATTCCGCCTCCTCACCTCCTGTCTCAGTATTCCGCCTGCCTCCCACCCCCCTCTTCCTCTCTCCCGTCCCTCCTCCCTCCCACCTACCATGCCAGTCAATTCCCTCTCTTTGTGCTCTACGGTTGATGGAGGAATAGTCTCAGAGTAGCTCTGTAGCTCCTGGGAACTGGAAGTTGTGAAAACCTCCTGGTTGGCCTCCGCAGCGCTGCGAGACACAAGCACACGCACACACGCACACACTCGGGGGGCTGAAAGTTGTTTGAAGCCTGCTGTGAGAGGGTAGGAGATGAGGGAGTGAGGGAGGGGAGGGATGGAGGGAGGGAAGGGGTGTTGGCAGGGTGGGGGCTGCACCCTGTCTATTCCCCTGGGGTTCAGTGGAGGGATTTTGTGTTGGTTGGATGTGGTGGCTGACGCTGGGAGAGGTTTTAGTATGAGACGAGTGTTAAAGCCTCATTCACTCCGATTACAGGGGTTTGTTTGACCTAATTGATGATCAGATATCTTAGTCACACTCTCCATCCCAGCCTCAGATGAGTCTCCCTTCCACTTAGACACAGACATGATCATCCCCAGAGGTTGGGTTAGGATCAGGGCTTGCTCTGGTCACTGAACAGCTCACCATTTCCATTCTGCAGCAATTCCTCTGGTCAGGAACTCCGCCCCTGTGAATCACTCAGCTATACCCCGCCCCATTGCCCTCCAACCACACCGCCGACCCTTCTTAATACCCCGCAGACTGCATTTTCTTCTCTGATATCTCCGAGGAGGGCGGCAGAGGTCGAGAACCTGGTGATCTTCCTATTGATCGCACGTGGGCCAGCCTTGTCCGGTGGAGCTGGAAAATATGTTGCAAATTGCATTATGATGATGAACATTTTCCTCCAGTAATCCTAATATCATTAGGTCAGACAGCTCCATCAAATTCAATCAGCGCTTGGTCGCTGCTCCGCATGGCGAATGACAAGCAAGGCATGCCACCCCAAGCAAAACACACACACTGCAGGTGCACTGCCAGTCACTTGGTCCATTCAGTTATTCAGCCAGCGTGTCAGTTAATTATTCAGCAGGTCAGTCATTCACTCAGTTAGTTCGTCAGTCAGTCGCTCAGTCGTAACTTCATTTGCTGTATCTGTTCAACGGTTCCACATGGCTAGAGATGTATGTAGTTGTTATAAAGGCTTCATGAATGCGTACAGGGGAGGTCTCTGGTGAAGTTTTACTGAGGCATTTTACAGTCTTATCTGCCCAAAAGTTTCACCTGCGAGCCAATCAGAATCTGCAGGGACTTTCTCTTATCAATGTTTCTCGGCAGCTGTTTTCTGTGATTTGAAAAGTCACAGCCACAGGTTAGTTTTAAAAAAAAAAATGTCTGCTGGTTGGAGGAGATTCTGCATATACAACATTGAAAGCTGAAAACTATCTCTCTGGCCATATTCTACATACTCAATGGCTGTTTCAACTCTGGTTCTCTTCAGGGTTCTGCAAATATAGGTGCTTGGTTTGCGCTCAGATGCTAGAGATACTAGCACCTCTTTCGGACGATTCCTGATTAGCGATCATTGTATTCACACTGGCCGTTCTAGGTGGCGAACACTACATAGAAGTTATGTTTTGCGCGCGCATCATGTCCCCATTCCTCATAGACTTTTACTTGCAGTTTATTTTCCCATTTGCTAGCAGTTTCTTTTCCCATTTACTGATTGGCTCAGAGGTCGCAATTAGCAATTAATGATTGAGCAACAGCGCTCGCTAAAGGCTAAGCGCTAGCCACGGGTGGTCGACAAAACACAGCATGAGCACAGCGTGAGATGAGTTAGCAAACGGAGGCAAGACGAAATGCCAAGTTGCTCGGCCTACAATCGCTGCAGTGTGCCCCCACCTTCACTGGCGAATTCAGCAGAACAAAGGTTTTATCCATACGCTCAAGTTAATGGTGGCAGTCAATTTGAGCTGATCAAAAGCCATTTGGATGAAATGCTCAACCAAACCATTTTTAAATGATGGGATGATTCAGTCAAAGTACTTGCCGAAGTAACTCCTGTTCTAACTGGGGATGTCTCTGGAGGCCTGGACAGACAGAGTACGTATTTATCTCAAACTTCTGTCTTTGGCTTTATGACTCCTTCGTCGGCTTCTGGTATGGGTCTGCAACCATGCCACCTGAATATCTTCTGTTGATCTGCCCAGCTCCAGAGGGATTGAAAGGTGATCTGGTGATGGCTGCCAACCTTGAGCGTGGACTACTTTAAACTAGGGCCATAGAGCTTTGGGTAAATATAGTGCACTTAATAGGGAGTGGGGAGTCAAATGGGACACACCTTGTTGTTTGGTTGCTTTGAGGTAAAGAAATGACGAGTGTTACAGTAGTTGACAAGTGAAATGTCTGTTTACTTGTTGTCCCGTTGCTGAGAGGTAGTAGATCGAGTGTTACTGGTCAGGTGCAAGGTCTGTTTACCTGTTGTCCCGTTGCTGAGAGGTAGTAGATCGAGTGTTACTGGTCAGGTGCAAGGTCTGTTTACCTGTTGTCCCGTTGCTGAGAGGTAGTAGATCGAGTGTTAGCAGTAGTAGATCGGGTGTTAGTGGTGGTAGATCGGGTGTTAGTGGTAGTAGATCGGGTGTTAGTGGTAGTAGATCCGGTGTTAGTGGTCAGGTGAAAGGTCTGTTTTTCTGTTGCCTGCTACGCTGGATGGATCCCAAATAGCACCCTAAACAAAACTGTTCTAGCCCAGTAAAAAGCAGTCTATGTGAGGAACAAGATTTTCTTGGAACTTCGTTTAGTGGACTGTCCAACTGACTCCCTGGTTAATTCATACAGATCCAAGGCACTAAATTCAAGTGCAAAAGTTAACCTGTGCAATTATTTTTAGATTAATTTTGCATAGATCCTTTTGTATTTTGATATGGATTTGTAGGACCCATGTAGCTTTCCTAAAATAATAATGGATAATTATTTGATATAACAATGTAAGTGCGCATACAAGCAGATTCTACAAAAGTTTCCTTAAAATCTGGAAAAAAAAAAGTTTTGTTTAATTATTTACTGCTTTGCCTAGTTTTAAAAAAGTATTAATTTTATTGTTTGAGAAAACCCTCATTGCACATTTTTCCACGGCGTACTGTACCCTTACCATGGTAAATCTGCCTGTGGGTGTCCTTTTTATCATTTGTTTTAGCTCCAACTGGTAATTTTGAAGGAAATTATTTGTAAGTGCCCCTGATGAGGGTGATGTGTTATATTGTAGGACTATTGAAAGTACTTTACATAATAATATTCATTTACTACTGTAGACTGTTATAATTTGATATATGACAGGGAAAAAAAATAATCACATTTATCTGTTCATGTTCTTTTCAAATGAATGTGTATTTATGTACAGAATGTATTGGGTATGATTTTAAGTACAATTGCAATGGTGTTACATAAAACAATAATATTAACCCCAGTATGAAGCTAATTTGTTTCTAAAGCTCTATTTAACTGAAGACTAGCAGCTACATAAAACATGTGGATAGCTTATCACTACAGCTAGCAGATCATTAAAATGATTCTGCAGTTATCAACATTCTCTCCATCAGTAAGAGTACACACATTATGAGAAAATTAACTTAAATGGCTGTTGCTCTGGAAACATTACCATTACAAACAATAGATTTCAACCACATAGCTCCAGCCGATACAAAGCAGTGGTAGGCTGATATTATCAGGCAGTCTTAATGTTGGTTAGTGTACTGAACAGTGGTGTTTTCTACTGATATATGAGCAGCCAGTCTATATGTCCATTAGTGTACTGAACAGTGGCGTTGTCTACTGATTTCAAGTCAGGCTGTGTCCCCTGAATATCTCTATTGATTAGAGCAGTTTGGAGAATCTGGATCCTGCAGAGAGCTCAGAGGATACCCAGCGGAGGCCCAAGCTGTGCTCCCTCTGCCTAGCTGCCTGGCTGTGATCAATCGGAGGACTGGGAAATCTGGATGGATGGGTGGGTGGAGCTTCCCTTCAGGCAGAAGAAACGGAAATCAGGAAGAGAAAAGAAAAGAAGAGGAAAATCATCCGTAAGCATTATTATTCCGCTTGGACCAAGGCGGTACAGGTTTTTTTTTTTTTTTCTTCTTGGTTTTCCCTGGTGCTTTGGACTGGGGCTGATTAACAAGGCTGGGATGGTGTCTGCCTGGTGCCGTCCCAGTCAGGCTAGACAGAAAGTCTGCCGTCGATACTCAGGGGTAGTCTGGAAAATCTAGCCCCGGGGGACACTGGGGTGCTGTGCCTGGCACCAAAATAACAGAAGGGTCTCTCTGGAGGTATGGAGGGAGGCAGTCGGAGAAGGAGGGAATTGGGGAGGGAGGGTGAAATGCAGAATACGGAAGGTATTAAAGAAGAGAAGAGCCTAAACGTCTCAGTCGAAACACGTTAAAAGCAACTTTGTCATTTGAGCTGGAGATGAATGAGACCGAGTAGTGGGAGAGTGGTGGTGTATGCTGGGACAGATGTCTAGATGCCTGGAGGACTTAGAGACGCTGGTGCTCTTGGCCTGCAGCTCTTGGAGACCGGCCCTGGACCCCTGCCGAGATGTGGGGTCTGGGGCTGCCTGGCTGGCACACATCCCACCCACTCTCAGCCCCCATTATCCCCTGATCCTCCATCCACCCACTCACCCAAACACCCTTTTCTCCTCCTTTCTCTCCATTCATCCACCTCTGTTCCTTCAGCAGACCCACAGGAGGAGGAGGCTCTTGTGAATAATTGATCGGCCTCCAGTGCCTGGCTTCCATGGTGAAGCCAGGCAGAAAGAGAGCAGCACAGCGCTACCATGCTTTCTATGAGGGCGCGTACAGCTAGCGCCCTAATCAGACAGAACCATGCATCACAGGGGCAAGGGAGAAGGTTAAATAAATATTTCGGAGTCAAGTAATTTTCAGGGATCCAGTTAAAATATGGGGCAGACAAATGAATATATCCATACAAACACACACACACACCCAAACACACACCTCTTGCCTTCACGCTGTTCTTTCCACCGCTGAAAAGAGGAATCAAGGTCAACTATGGACCCCTGCAGAGTGATGAAAATCCCTTACCTGCCACCTCTCCACTCCTCTCCTCCTACCCTATCCTATTTTGGGATGATCCTGTCAGGCTTATGTCCATAGATAGACACAGTCATGTGAAAAAGTAAGTACACACACTAGTGGAAAGTCATATTTTCTAACATGTCTGGACATAGAGTTAGGTCCGGAAATATTTGGACACTGACAATTTTCATAATTCTGGCTCTGTATGCCACCACAATGGATTAAAATGAAACAACTAAGATGCAATTGAAGTGCAGACTTTCAGCTTTAATTCAAGGGGTTGAACAAAAGTATCCTATGATACGTATAGGAATTGCAACCATTTTCATACACAGTCCCCTTATTTCAGAGGCTCAAATGTAATTGGACAAATGAACACAATCTTAAATAAAATGTACATTTTTAATACTTTGTCGAGAATCCTTTGCAGGAAACGGCTGCTTGAAGTCTGGAATGCATGGACATCACCAAACTCTGGGTTTCCTCCTTTGTGATGCTTTGCCAGGCCTTTACTGCAGCTGTCTTCAGTTGTTGTTTGTTCATGGGTCTTTCTGCCTTAATCTTTGTCTTCAGCAAGTGAAATGCATGCTTGATCGTTTTGAGATCAGGTGATTGACTCGGCCATTGCAGAATATTTCACTTATTTTTGCCCTATATTTTTGCCCATCTGTAAAGTGAAGCGCCGTCCAATCAACTTCGCTGAATTTGGCTGAATCTGAGCAGACAATATATCCATTTACACTTCAGAAATCATCCGGCTGCTTCTGTCTTCTGTCACATCATCAATAAACACTAGTGACCCAGTGCCATTGGAAGCCATGCATGCCCCTGCCATCACACTGCCTCCACCGCGTTTTACAGATGATGTGGTATGCTTCGGATCATGAGCCGTTCCAAGCCTTCTCCATACTTTTTTCTTCCCATCATTCTGATACAGGTTGATCTTAGTTATATCTGTCTCAGGGACGTCGCCTAGGCCTATTTTAGGGGGGCTTTACCCTCCTAAAATATGAATTAGCGCCCCTAAATAAATCAATATATCAGTCAATACTTTCTCCGTGATTTCTTTTTTTCGTCAAACTTTCCATAAAATCTAAACTTCTTTACAAATTGTATATAAATTGTATAGAATCGTGTTCATTTGGCAGCATGTTCGGTTGACTTTGATGCTTTGAACGTAACTCGCTCATCTGTAGCGAGCTGCAAATAGTAGCTAACGTTTCTAGTGATCGGATAAGTAAATCCTCTCAAGTTCAAATTGTAATAGAACTGGAAAGCAACGGTACGTTTTGCTAATCAGTATAACTTTTCAGCTATAGCCCACCGCCATTTTTTATAGACATGTCTGGAGGTTAAAGCATTTTTGGAGATCGTAAAAATGTCATGTCTGGAAATTGTTTAGACAAGTTGCAATTCGTGAAATTCGGCAGTCTTTTTTTTCTTTACCGGAAAGCAAGAAAACTAGCTACAACTTTCTAGTACAGTAGACACTTCAGAGAAGACTCAGGTCTGTCATTTGTGATACAAATAAAAATAAATTATAATGTAATTCAACAAAATATTAAGGTGACCAATAATTGGGGACGGTGGCCGATAATATGGGGTCGTATTTTTTAGTGATAACACTAACCAACTGAAAATATACATTTCCCATTAATGACATGCTAGCTAACATTTGTATGTCACTAATAATCATCAGGAACACAGTTGCAAAACTGTGCGTGTTTCACAGATTCATGTTTGTTTGGGTTTGAAGTTAACATATTGCAACGTATTCTGTTCAGAGGAAGGGAGATCCGGTTTTTAAATGTTTCTTTTTTTAATTATGATAAAATTTTTAATGACTTTATACCGAGATGAATGGGCTAATGACTAAATCTGTTTCTGAAATGATTCAGGATGATTCAGAGAAATCTCGCTTAGAAGCAGAATATACTGTATGTGGATGTTCATTTACTTAACTATAGTTGACAAAGGTATTTTGGCTACATAGTACAGCCGTTTTAGTGACTTTTGTTGGTGTTGGATGGATGAAAACAGAGTGGACTTTAATTTCTTTATTTAGATAGAATTTAAGTCATATTAGATCAGTGTCTAACACAAACAACAGGTATACTTTTAGCCAACCTTGACCAAAAATAACCTTATTTTGATGGATTTTACACCCGTTGTTACTCTAAAAATACATGATGAAAAAATGTTTTGGGGAGTATGCCCGGACCCCCCAAAATGAGGCTTAGCCCACCCATCCATAATTTTCTAGTGACGTCCCTGATCTTTTCAAAGAATGCTGTTCCAGAACTGGGCTGGCTTTAGATGTTTTTTGGCAATGTCTGATCTGTTCTTTTTCCTTGAGGATTATGAATGGTTTGCACCTTGTGGTGAACCCTCTGTATTTGCTCTCGTGAAGTCTTCTCTTTATGGTAGACTTGTATAATGATATGCCTACCTCCAGGAGAGTGTTCTTCACTTGGCTGGATGTTGTGAAGGGGTTTTTCTTTACCATGGAAAGGATCCTACAATCATCCACCACTGTTGTCTTCCGTGGACATCTAGGCCTTTTTGTGTTGCAGAGCTCACCAGTGCATTCTTTTTTTCTCTGAATGTGCCAAACTGTTGATTTGGCTACTCCTAATGTTCCTGCTATCTCTCTGATGGATTTTTTTTGCAGTCTAAGATTTTTTTTGCTGTTTCACTTGCATTGAGGGCTCCTTTGATTGCATGTTGTGGGTTCACAGCAACAGCTTCCAAATGCAAATTACACACCTGGAATCAACTCCAGACCTTTTACCTGCTTAATTGATGATGAAAAAACGAAGGAATAGCCCACACCTGTCCAGCTTTTGAGTCAATTGTCAATTGAGTCCCTTAAAATAGACCCAGTTTCCAATCTTAATGAAAGGTTGGACCCTACAAAGTTATGATTTTCGAAAGATTTTCATATTTTTTGGTGCACCTGATTTGAATTGTAGCTATTTTTTGTCTTGGTAAAAGTGGAGGTATACTAATATTTTCCACTTAAGGAAATTACATTTCTGGTCATTTTAATTGCCTAAGTGGTTTCAAAGATATTTTTTGTGTGTTTTATTTAAGATGTTTTCATCAATTCATGTGGTTGGAATTTATCTTAAATATCCATGTGTAAAAATAAGTAAAAAAAAAAAAAATCCAGGGGTTTACAAACTTGTTTACATGACTGAATAAGGACATTGAGGTCCAGCAGAATTCTGGGGTGGTGATTACATTTCAGTGGAATTACATTTAATTAGAATGTTTCACTAAACCACACTGGGGTGACTTTAAATTGAACCAAAAAAACAATAAATACTTAATAAATAATGTGAGAATAAACGCTTTAACTGCAAGGGTTATTTGAACTGCAACATTTGAGGAGAATGAAAGATGGATCACTGAGTGAATTTTATGTGTGGTTCTTTGCACTTTTATAAAAATTTTCAAACCTTTAAAAAACATGCTCTACACTATAATATTTCATCATTAAGCAGCTTGTTGTGATATGAAAAGTTTGCAACCAATAATGATTTGAAGCTTAGCAAGAGAAACCGACACCAAAACAGAAGGCTTGTAATCCACTAAATAGATTTAATAACAGTGTTTTCAACTTATTTAGGTAGTACTCCCTGTCCATGGAAAGGTTTTGCACTACACTTTATTTAGTGGTGTTCCAACATATCGTGTAAAAGGATACATTACTGCAAGATGCCAGTGGTACCCCAGGCCTCGACACAGATCACTGCACACTCTGAATTGCATAGGCTGCGGGCGGTCAGAAAGACACCTTCAGAATTAAAATGATTTTGCATTATTTACTCAAGTCTTGCTTGCTCAATTTTATTATTGTTTAATTTGTCTCCTCTTCCTAGTTTAGGCCATAGGCATGTTTTTGTGTGGTCGATTGAATGAAGGCTGACTGTGCGCTGGTAGTCTAATGATAATGATGTATTGTCCTGATTCTATAATTTTTAATTCATCCTTACATTATACAGACCTATAAAAAAGTTAGCAAAACATTTTTGCATTATATGTGCATGTATGCTATGTAGCCGAATTTGTGAGAGAGCGGCACTGAATAATTCAAATGCCTATGTTAGAAATGTCTTCTACACTGCTCAGAAACATAAGGGAACACTTAAATTACACATTGGGTCTCGATGAAGGAAATATATTAAAGATCAAATTCTTTACTGTACATTGTGTAATTCGTTTGTCTTGAGGGCTGGATTCAATGGATTAAGGGCTGGATTCAAAATCGCACCGAAAATCAAAGTAAACAAATGAAATCACAGGCTGTTCCAACTTGTGTGAATTTCATCATGGCAACTCACAATGTGACTCAGTAGTGTGTATGGCCCCTACGTGCCTGTATGCACTCCCAACAATGTCTGGGCATGGTCCTGATGAGACCGCGGATGGAGTGCTGGGGGTTCTCCTCCCAGACCTGGATCAGGGCATCAGTGAGCTCCTGGACAGTCTGTGGTGCTACTTGGCGGCGTCGGATGCACCGATATATAACATCCCAGAGGTTCTCAATTAGATTCAGGTCTGGGGAACGTGAGGACCAGGAATGATATCAATGCCTTCATCATCCTACACTCTCTGGCCACATGAGGCCGGGCATTGTCCTGCACCAGGTGGAACCCAGGGCCCACTGCTCCCGCGTAAGATGGGTCTGAGGATTTCATCCCGGTACCTAACATCAGTCAGGGTACCGTTGGCTAGCATGTGGAGGTCTGTGCGACCCTCCAAGGATATGCCTCCCCAGACCATCACTGACCCACCGCCAAACCGGTCATGCTGGATGATGTTACAGGCAGCATAATGTTCACCACGGCATCTCCAGCCTTTCACATGTGTCACGTGCTCTGTGTGAACCTGCTCTTATCTGTGAAGAGAACGGGGCGCCAAAAGTGGACCTGCCAATTCTGTTGTTCTCTGGCGATTGCAAATCGAAATGCACCATGCTAGGCTGTGAGCACAGGTCCCACTATAGGAAATTGGGGCCTGATTCCCCAGTCATGGAGTCTGTTTCTGACAGTTTGGTCAGAAACATGCACACCAGTAACCCGCTGGAGGTCATTTTGTAGGGCTCTGGCGGTGCTCCTCCTGCTCCTCCTCGCACAAAGAAGCAAATACCTGTCCTGCTGCTGGGTTGATGCCCTTCTATGGCCCTGTCCAGCTCTCCTTGTGTAACGGCCCGTCTCCTGGTATCTCCTCCATGCTCTTGAGACTACTGGGAGACATAGCAAACCTCCTTGCGATGGCACATATGGATGTGCCTTCCTGGAGGATCTGGACTGCCTGTGCAACCTGAATGGGCTGCAGGTACCACTGCATGCTACCAGTAGTGACAAGGACTCTAGCAAAACGCAAAACTAGAGAAGAATCAAGTCAGGAAGTATGAGAGCAATTGTCTGTGGCCAACACCTGCAACACCATTCCCTTTTTGGGGGTTGTCTAGCTGTTGCCTCTCCAGTGCACCTGTTGTCACTTTCATTTGCTCCAAAACAGGTGACATTGATTCACAATCGCTTATGCTTTCTAACTGGACAGATTGATATCCCTGAAGTTTAATTGTCTTGGTGTTATATTGTGATGATTACATGTTTCCTTAATTTTTTTGAGCAATGTGCTTTCCTTTTGGTACATGATAATCTAATTTTCAAGGAACTGTGCTTTTCTGCATATTTTGTTTTAACCAAAGTTTTTCAATTTCTTCATGTTTTGGATATTGAAGATGTTTTTTTATAAAGGGCAATAATGGGACCTGAGTGATGCTGACTTCACAACCACCAAGATTTCTCTGCCAGAGTTTAAAATAAAAAATATGCTGCTGTCTTTTTCCTTGTGTCTGATACACAGGCTTCCAGAGACAATTTTGGAGCTTCATTGTGTTTTATCTAAATGTACAAATTTGTGTTTTCTGCATAGCATTGATAATGTAACTTCTATTTATGTATTGTATATTATGATCCTAAAACTGACCTTTAAGGAACAGGATCTTACCTTTGATTTGTTGGAGGACAGACAACGCACCAACCAAAAATATCGATTTCGAGGTTAAATTCTTCTGAGTTAAGTTCGGTCTATTGAAACTATACTTCAGCTGTTGTAATGTGTAACATTTGATTCCTCTAACCAATTGCTGCAAGGCACATTAAGATGCAACATCAGGTATGAACAAATATTCACAATGACGGAACCATATTAGAATTTTCATCCAGATGTCTGCCATTTCTGCTTTTTGTCTCTGTCAATAAAGCATCTCAAACTCTGCAAGCTAACCTGACCTTTTCTTCATTATTGACCTCCCATTAACCTTTTAAAAGCATGCAAGCGGAAGCAGAGGAGACAATGAGAGAGAGGAAGCAAACAGAGAACCTTCAGTTGTGCCTTATTTGGGACCTGTACTAATACTATCAATACATATATGAAGAACTAAAGAAAAGGTATGTTTCAACATCTACAATTCCAGTGGCCTATGTTTCCCATGAATAATCATGCAATCTATACAGGTAACACAGTATTTCATATTTTATTTGATATCATTTACAGGTCCATAATTGGAATCCATATAGATCAGGATTAGCCAAATTAGGATTTTGAGATTGGAGGGCTGAAAAAAAATGTTTGTCAAAATTGTGATCTTAGGCCTTGTGTATCATGTTTGAGAGATATCCAGGGCCGTGAGATGTGTTTCATACATAATTGGCTATGAGGAGAGAGGTTTATTTTTTGCATAGAAAAGCACTTAATATTTTGTCACAGTGTGTAAGGGCGAGCGAGATCTGAAAACTGAATATAGTCATCGGAAGTCTTTCAGTAATGTTTCTATTGGCTGATATATTGAAAAGGTACAATATACAATACAAATGTCCAGATTTTTCCTCTTTCTGAAAGACTACAATTCTAAAGCCGTAACTTCCTGCTCTGCCATAATCCCTCCCCTTCCACTCCACTTGGCAGGTTCTTTGAACCCGCATTAGACTGGATACCACTAGCGAGCTTACTTTTGTCAAGTAACCATAAAGGTATAGAATTAGCTTGTCAAATGCACATTTTCAATGGAGACATTCATTTCTACAGGTAAATGTGGGTTAATGTTAGTGTTTGTTGGTATGCTATTTAAGTGAGGAAAAAGTGAGGTGTTTACCAGTGAGATCTGTAATTACATATGGGTGCATTACTGGCAGTGGCAACAAGCTAACATAACATGAAAGAGCATTAAACTGCATTGATTTGTAATTACTACAGACAGGCACAGCACACCACATGGACATGATCAACGTTTATGTTCAAAATATATCTATTGTTTACAAGTGTATTTATCATCTTCTAAAGAATTGCATTGTCTCTATTCCACACTTTATTGTAGAGGCTGTATCTGCGTTTGCTATGAATTGTGGAACTTCACTTTTATGGACAGAGGAAGTAGATTCTACCTCAAAATTCAAATGTGCTCATTCTAGATTGTGTTGAGGAGACACGTATCATTACTATCATTAGTAATTAGTACATTAAGTAGTTTTGCTACGGTAAAATTAACCTTTAAAACTGTTTTCTCTCAGGCTAAATTTTACTTACTTTCAATCTATTTTTACATGTTTCCCAGTGGGCTGGATTGCTTGTTTTTTTTTACGTCAGAATACTAACAGTGGGAGGCCAGATTGGAATGAGTGCAGATGTGTTGTCAACAGCAAACAGTCTGGAGATGGCTTGATTTAGTGAGCATAGTCTTCTTTGTTTCGATCGGACAGCTGGCCAGTTGCTGAGGGTAACAGCACACGGACAGACACTGCTCAGGTGGTGGTAGTGTTCTGGTTATGATTGAGCAGTACTGCCTGTCTGCTGGAGGAACATGTTTGGAACAGTGTATGACCAGGGTAACAATCTGGTTGGCTGTTTCCTTGCCCTGGAGTCCTGTGGGAACTCTGGAGGGCAGGTGGCAGCCTACAGGATGGTTCAATGTGTTGCACTTTACCCTGCAGCGGTTGAGGAGAGACTCTACCACTGACACATACAGTCAATACAAATTGACTGGGAAATTATTTTTTTCAGCTTCTACAAGTGATACATCCACTGGTGTACCTGAGGTGGCAGGAGATGATGGTCCCTAGGAATCTGATTGATTTAATGAAATTATCAGCTAAGCCCAGGACCTCAATGGGGAGAGGGGGGTTTCCTGAGGTCAACCCCCATATCAATCAATCAATCAATCAAATTTATTTATAAAGCCCTTTTTACATCAGCAGTTGTCACAAAGTGCTTTTACAAAACACCCGGCCATAGTTTGGTCTGGATTAAGTTCCGGGTTACTGTGACTGCACCAGATCACCAGCTGGTCATCTTTTCGATGGCACATACACAAGTGCGTGTACCATAGCTAGTACATGGTTTGCTTGTGAAAGCTGGGTTATCAGCTGGGTCAAATTTCTAATGTACAACTTTTTTATTCCTGAGTTCTGCATTAACCAGTCCAGATTAAAATCACCCGTTAAGGCTGTTTGCTCCTTGAGCACAAATATGCTTGAGAAAGGTGAACGAAAGACTCCTACCACTGTCAGGGCACAGTTATTTTCCTGATGAAGGATTGAAGTCAGTACAATTTTTCAGTAATGGAAATTAGTTAAAGTATAGAAACAGATGATTTTTGAATACTCAAACTCGTCGCTTTATCTGAGTTCTAGACACATTATACTCAACAAGCATGATTTTAGTGTCTAGTGTTCCCATTTATGCAAGTTATTAAATAATTTGTTTTACCTGAATGGCCCAAATCTTTTGTAATGCTGTTTGTTAACCCCTAACATTCAGATGCATCAGCCACAAGGTCTTTGAGTTTCAAAGTCAAATTTTGTGTCAAGGCTTTCATATTCCTTGTTTGTTTCAAGTAATGAGTGTTCAATAACCCTGTGGACTGTGGCCTATGCCTTTAGTGAAGACATGAGTGAAAAAAATGAATCAAAGAGGGTTGCCTAAACTGGGCAAGGACTGAAATCCCATAATTGTTCAGAACTTTTTCAATATTTGCACTCAGGATTCAAATCCTTCTTGTGGATTAGCCCTGGGGTCATGCAGAGGGTGGTGCAATTGGCCAGCACTGTCCTGGTTTGGGGGTTAGTAATTGGCCAGCACTGTCCTGATTTGGGGGTTAGTAATTGGCCAGCACTGTCCTGGTTTGGGGGTTAGTAATTGGCCAGCACTGTCCTGGTTTGGGGGTTAGTAATTGGCCAGAACTGTCCTGGTTTGGGGGTTAGTAATTGGCCAGCACTGTCCTGGTTTCCGGGGTTAGTAATTGGCCAGCACTGTCCTGGTTTGGGGGTTAGTAATTGGCCAGAACTGTCCTGGTTTGGGGATTAGTAATTGGCCAGCACTGTCCTGGTTTGGGGGTTAGTAATTGGACAGTACTGTCCTGGTTTGGGGGTTAGTAATTGAATATTGTTGCCTTGCCTCATTGCGCTCTAGCGACTTCTTTTGGTGGCTTGGGCATCTATGAGCTCAATCAAGGTAGAAGGCCAGAGAGTGAGTTCTTCTGACATGTAAAGATTCCTTCAGTTGACTTCCTGGTTGAGCAAGCAGTGTGATAAAAACCAAAAAGACACGGGGTGTGTCTTGTCCGCTCGGAGTTGCTGCGATTAAGCAGAGTCTCAATCACAAATTGGACATCACAAAATTGTGGCAAAAAATACGATTAAACATGCAATGTTTGGATGGACCACTGTGACAGTGAAGCTGAATGTTACTGTGACAGTGAAGCTGGATGTAGTGGGCACTCAGGCTGGTTGTCTCTTGTCGTTTCTACAGAGCTCTAAATCAACCCAGCAGGCAATTATCAGAGTTCATTTTCAAGCTGGGGGTGGGGTTGGTGGGTAGTGGAGGGGGTGGAGGGGGTGGTTAGCTGTGCATACAGTAATGTAATAAAGCATTTTCCCTGTTGCCGTGCCGACAGTAACCAAGGTTGCGGCTACGCGTCATACGTGTCATGTGTCTACCGGGTTTTATTGGGGCCCAACATGACAAATGAAAGGGGCCGTCTGGTAATAGAAGGGTTAGGGGAGGGGGTTGAGCTTAGTCCTGTTAATAATAGATACCATTAATAGGATAGGAGTCATAATGGAGTGTAATTATATTGTACATCTCACACAAGGTGTCCCAAGGTGTTTTACATTGTGTTTGTCTGTGATTCAAATTGTCATCATCATATGGCGATGTGTAGAGCATTGTAGTGGTGTTTATGTCCAACCTACCGATTAGAAGGTGGTTCTTGTATTATTATTCAGATTATTTGGTCCCCTGACACACATGGGAAAACACACAGATCGGGGGGAAAAGTCTACTCTCATTTACAATGAGTACATATTTGTTCACTGTTCAATGTAATGAGTTTCATCAGTTTCAGGGGTGGTAATGAAAACCCTGAGTAGCCAAGCAATAACATGCCGATTCAAGATTAGCCCAAACACACATCCGACTCAGTAATGATGTTTACACTAAAGATGTTGTTTATATGAAAAAGCAATGCCTCCATGCCAAAATAACCCTGATGTTAGTGTGATCCGTCACCTCTAAAAGGAGTCTCAATTAGATGCCCCGTCCCTGCTCCCTAAACTGATAGAGAAGCATGCACTGGGCACTAGCATGCGATGCGGTTGAAGATTACAATTACGGAACCACTCGTTGAGGAAAAGCTCTCCAAATAATTCAATTGGTGTTCGGAGAGACATGGAGGCCATTTTTCTGGTGATTGGAGGGGGGTGGGGTGGGGGGGGAGGCGTGTCTCATCCCACTCAGGTTCCAATGTAGTCCGCTGCTACTCGCCGTCCTCCTCTGATTACCCCGTCCGGACTGACACCACCTTCGTTGCCCCTCCTCACCCACTCCTCAACCTCCTGACTCCGCCCCCCCCCTCACCCCGAACCGTCTGCCTGTGACCAGTCCCATCGGCCCTTGGCCAGGTACAGACGCAGGAAAGATCAGGCCATCACTCCGCTCCAACCTGGCAGAGGAGGAGAGCGGCTAGCTAGCATTAGCATAATTGTTATGGCTGTAATGTAGCGGCCTACTCAGGGAGGCGAAAGAGCAGACAATGATGGCCAAGTCTGGCGGCGGGGGGGGGGGGTGTCTGGACAGGGAGACAGAGTCTGGAGAGGGAAGGCAGCCAGAGGGGAGTGAGGACGAAGGGTAGAGGAGACTGGCCCGTTGAAGACACAGCACTGCTTCGTCCTTTATGGGGGTTATACTTTATGGGGGTTATACCCTCAGCTCTGCAGATATCCTTCCTACATCACATCCAGACCCTTTCAGCCCTCCAGTCAGGGAAGGCTCAGCTTAAATCTTACCCCTAAAAGGATCCAGCACAGGCCGTCCTTTTTATGTGTGCTACCCGCCCACCTCTTCCTCGCCTTCTTTCCCCCTCTCCCCTACTCCCCCTAACGTGTAACTGGGTGCCCCCCCCCCGTTCTCTGTCCTGCTCCATTACCGGAGTGTTTTCGCCTGGCAACAGCTGTGAGGCTGGTGTGCCTGGGCTGGCGGGCTGCCATGGCCGTATTGATCGAGGCTGTACCCGCCTCCATTAGTGCCCCTGCCTGGCCCCTGAAGGAGGCAGACTGTCTGTAGGGAGCTATCACTCCCCCTGAATTACCATAGCGGCTCTGCAGCCACCACCCACTACCCACTGCCACCATGGGACCGGGGAACATCATGCACAAATAACTACTAACACACACACACACACGTCTAAAAGCCTCCACCATGTTGAAAGTGGTGAAGACAAGAGGAAGCATAGAGTGGTGTATATTCTTTAATTGGACTTAATTTGTTCTTTTTCCCTTCGTTTCAACTGTCTCTTATCCTCATAATGACGTGTCTGTATTTTGGATACAACTCATGGATAGGCTAGAGAATTAGGCACTATGTGAAAGAGGCTCATTAACTTTTGATAGCGCTCCTCTCTCAACCTGCTCTAGTAGGTAATGGGACAATTAGGACAGGCCTATTGATTCAGAAGGACCCTCACGCACACTTTATTTGAATACACACACAAATAATGCTATGAATAAATGAAGCGATAAATAAAAGGATTGCAACATAGTAATGGTTCCTGTCTTCAGGCACTTTTTACAGTTTTACAATGTGCAGTCAGGATGATCAGGCATTCCTTAACCTCATAAGACCTTTGAGCTTTGATAATGTATGCATTTTTTATTTCTCTTAGTTATTTGGGATTAGTAGGACCTGATAAGTATAATATATAAGCATTGTCTTTGAAATGGAAGTACTTTTTGAAAAAAAGTATGATGACATTGGGTTTATTTTACTACATAACACAATAAAGTCACCAATGTGTAACAAAGTAGAAAACTGTTCATTTCAACTGTTTTCATCAAAACAGAACTTGCACACATTTGTACAGATTTGCAAACACTGTGAGTGAGTATATGTACAGTATCTCACAAAAGTGAGCACACCCCTCACATTTTTGTAAACATTTGATTACATTTTTCATGTGACAACACTGAAGAAATGACACTTGCTACAATGTAAAGTAGTGAGTGTACAGCTTGTATAACAGTGTAAATTTGCTGTCCCATCAAAATAACTCAACACACAGCCATTAATGTCTAAACTGCTGGCAACAAGTGAAAATGTCCAAATTGGGCCCAAGTTGTCCATATTTTGTGTGGCCACCATTATTTTCCAGCACTGCCTCAACCCTCTTGGGCATGGAGTTCACCAGAGCTTCACAGGTTGCCACTGGAGTCCTTTTCCACTCCTCCATGACGACATCACGGAGCTGGTGGATGTTAGAGACTTTGCGCTCCTCCACCTTCCGTTTGAGGATGCCCCACAGATGCTCAATAGGGTTTATGTCTGGAGACATGCTTGGCCAGTCCACCACCTTTACCCTCAGCTTCTTTAGCAAGGCAGTGGTCGTCTTGGAGGTGTGTTTGGGGTCGTTATCATGTTGGAATACTGCTCTGCGGCCCAGTCTCCGAAGGCAGGGGATCATGCTCTGCTTCAGTACGTCACAGTACATGTTGGCATTCATGGTTCCCTCAATCAACTGTAGCTCCCCAGTGCCGGCAGCACTCATGCAGCCCCAGACCATGACACTCCCACCACCATGCTTGACTGTAGGCAAGACACACTTGTCTTTGTACTCCTCACCTGGTTGCCGCCACACACGCTTGACACCATCTGAACCAAATAAGTTTATCTTGGTCCAGTAATCAATGTCCTTAGTCTGCTTGTCTTCAGCAAACTGTTTGCATGCTTTCTTGTGCATCATCTTTAGAAGAGGCTTCCTTCTGGGACGACAGCCATGCAGACCAAATTGATGCAGTGTGCGGCGTATGGTCTGAGCACTGACAGGATGACCCCCCACCCCTTCAACCTCTGCAGCAATGCTGGCAGCACTCATACGTCTATTTCCCAAAGACAACCTCTGGATATGACGCTGAGCACGTGCACTCAACTTCTTTGGCCGACCATGGCAAGGCCTGTTCTGAGTGGAACCTGTCCTGTTAAACCGCTGTATGGTCTTGGCCACCATGCTGCAGCTCAGTTTCAGGGTCTTGGCCATCTTCTTATTGCCTAGGCCATCTTTATGTAGAGCAACAATTATTTTTTTCAGATCCTCAGAGAGTTCTTTGCCATGAGGTGCCATGTTGAACTTCCAGTGACCAGTATGAGGGAGTGTGAGAGCGATGACACCAAATTTAACACACCTGCTCCCCATTCACACCTGAGACCTTGTAACACTAACGAGTCACATGACACCGGGGAGGGAAAATGACTAATTGGGCCCAATTTGGACATTTTCACTTAGAGGTGTACTCATTTTTGTTGCCAGCGGTTTAGACATTAATGGCTGTGTGTTGAGTTATTTTGAGGGGACAGTAAATTTACACTGTTATACAAGCTATACAGTCACTACTTTACATTGTAGCAAAGTGTCATTTCTTCAGTGTTGTCACATGAAAAGATATAATCAAATATTTGCAAAAATGTGAGGGTTGTACTCACTTTTGTGAGATACTGTATGTGTGTGCACTAAGTGTGTGTGCATTTCAATGCCTGAACTTGGCAACAAATAAGGGCACAACTGCTAATGACATATGCTGTCAGTGTTTTAATTATATTGTGTACATCATAGTGTATACTGCATTTGTCAGTACCAGAGAGGTATTCAAATATCAATAAGTAATGCATGTTACATGCACCAGCACAGCAGAATGAAGTACATGATGCAGGAAGCCTAAAACATAGTGTCCTCATATGTGGACACAGGGTCTCAGGAGGTTAAAATTTTTTGGTTTGCAACACTTAAGGTTTAAGCAAAAAAAACAAACACAGATCAAACAATAAGTAAAATAATATAGATCAACAGTGTAGGTTTTTATTGTTTATTGGGTGGGTCAGGGTCAATGGATCCCAAGATTTTCACTCTTTTCCAGGGGGGGTCACATTGACCTGTTTGTAATATTGGGGGGTCATGACCCCCCCCCCATTCTACACTAGTACCATATTTTTCAAAACAGCTGAATGTGGATTTCAGTATGGCTTCTCAGTTTTAGCAGTGTTTAATTAGGGTCACCTCTGACTGGTTTCAGGCTGGACTTTTGGCATAACTTGTAGGCAAGCAGGCAAACAATTCTCTTCATGAGTTGCACATTTTGTTACAGCACTCTTTTGAACTTTGGTTTGGGGGTTGTTGAACATTGTACTCAGTGGGGCTTGACAAAATGAGGCCATCTCTAAAGGAAAATTATTAGCCTTTGTCACCTTTTTCAATTCACCAGATTAAGATGCAGCTTTGAAGTTTGTTCGCTAGCTATTTTTGACTTCTACCTAATGACAACATTGCCATCTGTCTAAAATTATGTTGATTACATGATGATTGCAAATTTGTTTTGTACTTCATATTTACCTATTTTTAGCAAAGTCACATATTTACATGCCTGTATGTAATGGAAAAACATTTTGGCTTCAGGGCCAAATCTCAGAGGGCTGAACCTTTGTTTTGTAATGTACATATTGTTGGTCAAGATCAACTTGCAGGCCCTTAAAGGGAAGTTGTTAGAACATTTATTGGTCTAGATGTTCTAGATGTTTTGAAAGTGGGCAGGAGTGGGGGGTTTTTACCCTCCCGCAAAAACATTTTATTTTATACTCAAACCTACTACTGGATTTGGCTTGATGACATTATTTTGCCCACACCTTCCCTACAGTATAATTTAGACAAAACAATAATTGTCCCCCGTTTAAAATCATTAGTCCTGTTCAACTTTTGACCATCATGGCTGTGGCATCTTTAGAATATGGATAACAAAAGCAATGAAAAGACCAAGTGTGGGAGGTACAGTCCATGAACAGAATCTAATCTTAAACAAATCCACTGTGTATCCTTCATTGCTGTTGTGCAGGTCACTTGAGACAGATAGGCATAAAATAATCTTAAATGTCAATTTTGTTGAAGAGTAAATCGACACATATTTGCCCAGCTGTTCTGCAGAGAGTGTTGGAATTGACCATCACCGCGTTTAGGGGTGGTTAGCAATATGGCTGCCTTGCCTTGTCGCACACTAGCAACTCTTTGTGGCAATTTGAATGCCAGTGAACATAACTGAGATAGAAAGGTGGGGAATGTGTTTCTTGCAGTGTGCAAGAATTCTGGCCTTAACTTCCTGGTTGAACAAGAAGCGTAAAACTAGAATGGCATTGGATGTGTTTTGGAAGACATGTAATGTATTTCGACAGTGAATGTCCACTGGGAGTTGCTGTGATGAAGCAAATTGGATTGTCATTGGCTTGAAAAACAAATTGAGCAGTCAAACAGGAGTGCAGAAGCCATGAATGGGGGAGAGTGTAATGGGAGGTTGTTTGACTAGGCCGATTGGTCCGATGGTTATCGCACTGGGAATTTCACATACTTTACTGATTGGCTATGAAGGCCACATTTGACGCATTGTTTCAACTGATCCCCTGCGAATTTGGGTGGAAGTATCTCAGAATGAGAATGCATTAAACATCATATTAATAATACTATGGCAGGTATGAATGCAGTAGATTGTTTTGAATCAAAAACATACATTTCCCTGACCTACCAAAGAAGACTAAATCGTGAATAACCTTTGGATTCAATGAATCCAAAAATCACTGAGTTTCCCATTCAGTGGACAACTGGGCTAGATTGTTGAGTTGTGCAGTCATCAAGCAAAATCTTATGGATGTTTTCAACTTGACATGAGGTCATAGAAAGAATGATGATGACCGTTTAGGGTCTATTTCTGTTAGGGAAAAGGTCAGGCTGCTGTTGTCCAAAACTGGGAGATTCTGACCTCTCCAAACTTTTTGATGCAACTGTGGAATACATGAAAAATTCGGCATCTTCAACAGAGATGTGATAGCGATTACATGATGCTTGTAGTGATGGATTTGGTGCAAAAGTCCTGGACCCTGGAAGAGGGTCCACTGCTGCTCTTTTTATTCCGTATTGATCCTTCCAGAACCAGGTGAGAGGATCAGTCATCTGTCCAGGATTTCAACCCGCAGGTGTCTGAGGTCATCATCATTCTTCACATTCAGAGCGTTTTCCAAACTAGCGGTCTCCACAGAATCAATCAGTCTTGTTGACAGCCTTCTTCCTCAGGACCTTGGAGTGACATTCCTGCAAGTGATTTCATGTTTCGTGATCAGGTATTCTGTTACGTGACATTTCTTGAAACCAGGAAAGTTTTAATTCCTTCAATAAGAGGTATATGCAGTACATTTAACAGATACTCTTATCCAGAGCCACAGTTGTGAGTGCATGTATTTTTCATGCAGTCTCCCTATGGGAATTGCTCTTACTAATGGGGCTCCAAGGGACCAACTGTCTGTGACCAACAGTGTGGGGATTTGTTAATCCGTGTTTGCAAAGTTACTTATTTTAATCTATTTGCTGAATGTAATTAGCAAAAACGGCAACTTTTATATTTGAAAGTGTTGGAGTAGGCTCCTCTTCACATTGTGCTGCAATGCTTGTCTTCTGGTCATGAGCTGACAATGATTTTGACGGATTGGGCTTGGCTGATCCTCTCCAATCTTTATCCTTCATCTGTGCCTTTTTGAAAAAGTGCACAAGTGAGCTTCTATACCAAACAAAGTTGGCGGCATTTCTGTTACTACCTTGGAGGGCAAAAGTGGTTAGTGTGAGAACAGTTGTTTGGTACAGCTTGGTAATTTGGGTGGGGTGATCAGGTGACCAAATTATAGTTAAATGATCTATTGTCAGCTTGAAGAACCATCAGTACTGTTCAAAACAGTGACATTCTTTTTCATGACCATGAAATGTACCATTTCCAGGCTGCCAATGAGGGCTGAGACAGAACAATACCTAGCCAGCTGCTCCAGTCTGGCAGAAGGTAGAGTCAATTTATGTGTCTGTCCAAGACTGCAAAATATTAGGGCCACCAACCTACATTGTTTTTTTGTTATTGTTTTTTTATTTATTTTGTCAGTAAAGTAATGCGTATGTGCAATAGCTTACGCTGCTACAAGGTAACATTTGAATGTACTTGTCCAAATGCTCTGAGATCCGGTTATACATTGGACTTCCCCCAAAACAAATTTCCCTCAGATAACATGGTGTGTCTGTTTTAGCACACCCATTTTCACACCACTTTACTGGTTTTGTCTCTCGGCATCATTTGTGGTCTCTTCACATTGGCAACCAGATGCTGAATCTTTGCTAGGGACTCCACTCTCACAGCCTCAGTCCTATCAAGCCTGATAGAATACACATGGCCAAGCTTCTCAACTCATTCCTCCAGCTTGCCAGCAACATTAAAGGTAGCTGTGTTTTGATACAAGAGTACACTGGTTGAATAAATGTGTGGTGGAGCTGTTGTAAAAACACCTACAGTGGGTTCTCTAATCAGAAATGTTTCTGTGGAAATGGCTATCATTTCCTTTTTGAGAATACCTGTTACATGTTCCCCAGATTGAACGGAAATGATTTGAGAGACTTTCTATTGGCTTTTCTGAACTGATTGTGGAGAGGCGAGCATTCCTCTGTGCCAGTTTGCTGTGATTGCACTGGTCCATTGTCTGGAGACAGTCAATCTTACTGGTGTTTTGGAACAAGGAAGTAGATTCTTCCTGTGTTACTTCACACTACATTTCCATTTCTGAACTGTTTTGCCCAACCACTGACAGCAACCTTTGGCAGATTGTCTTGTCCTCTAGTCTTCTCTCATTCAGTGCCAGTGGCAGAGTTATTCGTGACAGATATAGCAGTCCCAGCCCAGATTTGGTGATAACAAAACTGAGACTATTCCTCCTCTTTAACCAAAATTAAACATCCGAACAAACTTCATTCAGAGCTACCATAATTCCGCTTTCTTGCTCCCATTTATTGCTAGACTTAACAACACAATGAACACAGAGTAAAACGGCAATGCTAATGCAAGGCATAAAAACAAGGATATCTCCGGATTGTTAAAGAACATCTGTGCATGCAGCAACTTTCTTTTTACTGAATACAACACTTGAATTCCTGTCAGAGTAGAAAAAGAAAATTCCATTGGCTAACTAAGTGCAGCAAATGCCCAGCTGGAGTCACTGATGATACCAATTTGATTGCCCTTCCCTATAGTGACCTTTTTGTTTACCTTGTAGTGGTCTTGAGTTCCACCTCATGAACCTTCCCGTCTCTGCTAGAGCTGGCCAAAGTGACCAGTATCGCATGCTGCTGGTTGTTAGCTGACTGTTAACAGTACAAGGTCTCCGTGTTGAAGGTTGTTACGTGTTTTGTTCGACATCTGTCGATTCTGCAAGGTTGGGAGATACTCGTTCCTCCAGCGGGTCCCAAACTTGCTGACAACGTTCTGAACTTGTCTCCGCTGGCTCCTGAAGAGCCTGTCTGTTAATGAGGGTGAGGTACTTTACAGCATCAACCGTCTGTGTGAGGAGCATTGCAGGGGTTCAGATGAACAGGGAGTCAGGATCCGTTGAGACTGGAACAAGAGCCCTGGCATTTATGACGAGGTGTTCAGGTTCCTGTAGGAATACAGAGTCGAGGATTCTTTGTTCCAGGGCTCCTCCCATAATGCACAGAGTGGGAACATCCAATTCCCACGTGCATCCCTAACTACTGTGGTACCTCTGGATACTAGGCCCTTGATGCAAATCCTTTCCTGGTCTTGTTGTTACAAAGACATCCCATATGAGGGGACTTACTGAGTCGTTCTGGCAGAAGATCTGCCATCGTTTGTTCCTCTGTCTTGCCACAGAGCTTTCGATAGGTGAAGAACGGAAGTGGTTAGCTTTTTTCCATCGGCAATCCTCAGGCCTGCTGCTCTGATGACTCCTTCAGTGGAGTAACGGCTTTGATGTTTTACTTGATTGTGGCAATCACTGCCAATGTGCAACAGATGCCTTACTGTTTGTTCGTCAGACAAGATCACAGAGACAATCTGAGGTTCCTGTAGTTTTGAGACAATTACACCACTAAAGGCGTCATTGAGTTCAGGACGAATGTTCACGTTTTCGGCTCTCGTTCTCCTGCAGTAGCCATCTATAGACTTATACACTGTTTCATCTTTCTTTTCCCATCATTTATCCCACAGCAGTATATAGTCACTATGGTAGGGTGGGCAGGAGTGACCAGGGCCAAGGATGTGTCCTTTTCTATAGCACCGGAAATTTGCAGTGCTCTTCCTTTCACCTGCAGTGTCTTCCTGTAGAATAACTATTGTTTTCAGTGCCCTACCGGAATAACTTAGTGTGTCATCTCTTGGTGTGTCACTTTGGCAAAAACTATGCTTATCTGGGCAGTAAGTGGAACATTAACCTATCCCAATGGAGGCTGTATTGTGTTGACTCAGTCCAGGGCACAGTAACTTCTCCTGTGGAAGGTGGGGAAATAGGGCCCATTGGATATAAGCATACAGTTCCGGAAAAAATTAAGAGACCACTTCAGCTTTTTCTTTCCTTTCCAATAATGTCGAAAAGGAAGGTTTTGAGTGAGGAACAGAAGGGTTAAAATTAAGAGACCACTGCAAATTGAACGCTTCCATTCCTCACTCAAAACTTTCCTTTTCAACTTTTTAGGAAAGGAAAGAAAAAGGTGCAGTGGTCTCTTAATTTTTTCTGGAGCTGTATCTTTTGGGTTATGTTGGTGAACTTTGAGTCCTGTGGTGGTTCGAGTTAATAATGATTCACTCTAAACTTGGATTGGTTTAATCATTAGTGTAAATCAAACCTAATTGAGTTTCTGACTGACTTGTGTGTCTATGTCTACATTTAGTGTCTTTCATTTCCGACCCAAAAGTGTTCTTTTGTGTGGAAATTTAGACACAAACAACCCTCAGACCCCCCCCCCCCACACACACACACACCTTTCAACTGTTCCTGTGCAGAGCCTTAATCCTCAACCCAAAACATTAGGGATGTATCCTAAATAACACCCTAATCCCTTTACAGCGCACTATATTGAATCATAGCCCAGTGATCCTTATAGGGAAAAAGGGGTGCCATTTGGAACGCGACCAGAAGGAAAAAGCTGATCAAATGCATATGGCATCTTTCCATCTGTCCATCTCATTAACGGCCCTATTACCAACCTCTCTCTGAGGACAAAAGACACACGGTGGGGATTTGAGCGGGATGAGGGGGTGTTGAATGTTAAACAGTGTGATAAAGTTATTCAAATGAACCAAAGTTAATGCCTTTGTAGGGAGAAGAAATTGCCAAAGCAGCTGGGCTAAATCTGGATTAAAGGCTAAAGGGATGAAACCGCACTGCAGCTTTAATAAGAGTTGATTTCCATTGATGAGCGGTGCCGGAAATTACAGCTGAATGTCAGAAACGCATTGAAATGGACATTAGGGCCTACAAAACCTTACAGCCATGAAATCACCAGATAACAGTCATTCGGTGTGGTGGTTGGTTGGCTAAGAGGGAGAGAAAGACAGTACTGGAGATGGGGTGTGTGTGTGTGTGTGTGTGTGTGTGAATGTGTGTGTGTGTTTACAAACATCTGTGTCCTTCTGTTGGGTGCATCTCTTTATGTATGCATGTCCACGTTCTGACACACCTACGCATAAACAGATTATGTTGGAATAAACAAACATGCCCTATTCCAGTACATAGCTAGCTGTCCCAACACGATGTAATGAGACTGAGGCTGCTGTTGCCCCTTATTGAACGCAGCAATGGGACTGGGGCCCTGAGAGTGCAGGTGTACTAGGGAACAGAATGCCTGACTCAAGGCAATTCCCCCTCTCTTATTTCTCTCTCTTTTTCTCTCTCTCGCTCTCTCTGCCTGTCTTCTCTCTTTTAAATGTTCTGTTAGGACAAGCTAAAATAGCAATTTTCCTGAGCAGGAAGCATAAGCTGGACAAAGGACCAGGTGATGTACATTTAACGAGTTGGTGAAAGCCAGACTTACGTTTGGAATTTGAGTATTTCTCAACTAGGGTGTTTGAGGAGAAGTCGGGTTTTTGGGAGCCATATGTTGTGAGGTGGAGGTGGCACTTCTGTCCGTACATGCAAATAGTTGGATATGTGTTCAAATTTATTTCTTTGTTTCTATTTATTTTGCTGAATAATTTCTTGCCTGCTGAATTTGTTAAATGAAACACTATTCCACTGTACATACGCAGTTTGCAGTGTTTGACTAAAATAACGTTTTTTTAAAGAACTATCTGGTTTTCCTTCTCACCCTTCCTTCTTTCTGTATCGTTCTTCCCTCCCTCCCTCCCTCCCTCCCTCCCTCCAGCCATCCCCCCTCCCTCCCCCCATCCATCCTTCGTGAGCCAGGGATGCTCCCATCACAGGACATGTGGCGGCGACCCAGTGCTAGTTCAAAGACTGGCTGGCATGCCTCCCCCAGCCACCCCCCCACCCCCTTCCCCGTCGGTTGGCCCTTGGGCTCTTTCAAACGTGTCTCCAGCTGACATCATCATGGGCCGGGCCATTAACGATCTAAACGCCACTATTAACCCCCGCAGCTACGCCCCTCACCCCACCTGTCTCCGAACACCCCCCGAGGATCCTAAGGCGATGGAGGTTTGGGGGGCTGGGGGTTGAAGGTCCCATAAATTTAAACAGATGAAACTGTGCACCTCTGGGGGCTGTGTGGTACCTTTCCTTTCCCTTCACCTCCCGCTCCTCCACACTGTCAACCTCAGAGGACCCCCTACTATAATATAGTGAATTATGAATAATGAGGCGCCACCATCATTCTGGGGAACTCAATTTCTCTCGTGCTACTTTATGGATATGAATGCTTGGTGGAGTACAGTGGAGTAGACAGCGAGGGGTGGAGGGGTAGCAGGAGTCTCACGGAGGCGCAGAGGAGCTGGGAGGTTTAAGCCCTTGAAGACATGAGCCAATGAGTGTGAGAGAGAGACGATGAGTGATGAGAAGAGGTGTTGAGTGAAATGGGGGGAAAATCCCCCCTCCTCGGCTTACCTCCGTCCCTCCCCCTGTCTTCACCCATTGCACCCCCCCATGAAGCTTTTCCTCGAAAGAGAATAATTGGTTCTGGACCCCCCCCCCTCCTCTTCCTGATTCCAACGGGTGCACACCCCGACACTCTCTTCTCTTCCCCTCTCCCCCCTTCGCTCTTTCAACGCTGACACCCGGCGCACTACGCGCGCAGACGCGAACGCACACGTGCGCACACATGAAGAATCTCATCCATCCCGGAATAATATAGCTAGCTCGCGCACATGTCATCCAGCTTATCAGTGTGTCGGCAGTGTGGCTGAGGAGTCCGCATGGGCTTTCATACATAACAACCCTTCAGAATCAGACACAGGCATCTGTCGGCTACCAGCCATGGAATGTGACAGCCTTCTGTCAGAGAGGGAGGCGTTTTACCGTTCAGGCAGCCAGGGTCGGCCCAAGCACCGAACACAACACAAACAGGGAGCTGCGGGAAAAAGAACAGGAGTAGAGGAAGATTTAAAAAAAAAATCTTGTTTTTTTCATTTCTCTCTCCGTCTCCCTCTTTCTGTCTGTCACCCACTCCCTTTCTGTCACCTTCTGTCGCTCTCTCTCTCTCTCACTGTCTCCCTCTTTCTTTCTCTCTCTCACCCTCCGTCTTCCCCCTCTCTTGCTCTTCCTCAGCCTGCGATATCGAGAGAGATTGACGGGGGAGGCATGTAAATCCATTCGCCTCGCATCTTTATTCTTTTTTTTTCACCTAGCAAAATGAGTATAATTATACAGTAATGACTGCTACAATTGAGTGCGGTATTCTATTATGGCAGTCCCAGATCCAGCCAGTGCTGAGAGACAGGGCTGGGGGGCACACTGTCTGCGTCCCACATGGAAAACAGTAACTGATTAAAATGCAGTGGCAGAGACGCATGGGGAGAACAACATAGCTGCTGGGTTCTCCGCCCCCTCCCCTTCTCCCACGTTACAGAACGAAAGAACCCGACCCACAGATGGAAAAAGAAAAAGACCATTTCTCTTATCATCCAAATGTTAAGGGCCAGACAGCTAGAAGGGATGTGGTTAATGTCGACGTGACGTCAGACACTCACTCTCTCAGACCTCCCACCCGCTAGCTAGCTAACTGTCTAATCAGCTAGTTATGCTGTCTAGCTAGCAACTCCAGCCGTGGCTAATTCACATAATAAATGTTTATATCGATGAGCTAGGGAGAAACAACTTGAGATATTGGTCACCATCTGGTCGTGATGGTGACATGCCAATTAGGTAACGTTTCTGTTACTGCCCTTAGGATGCGTGACAAGATGCTGGGGTGAGTGACCCAAGCACCAGTGTTGTATCCAGCTGCTTGCCGACACTGAGTTGCTTCCCACTGGGAAGACAGATTCTTGTGGGTTAGCTTTATCACAATGTTTGCTACTGTAACTATTTTGGACAACTTTTGAACACAATTTGACATGGTGAAGAAACACTCACAGATTTTATTAAGCCTTTTTGCACATTTAGTAATGGGGCTAAGATCAAATGTTGCAGTTTTTAGAAATGGGAAATTAAAATATTACCATGTTACCACATGGCCTAGGGGCTTTTTCCCAGTGCAGCTAATCTCAGGGTTACAGCTGAGACTGTCCTGTAACATCCGCTTGAGATTAGCTGTTCTAGCTATCCCCATCTGCTTGTGAAACACTGCTTCCAGGCAAACCAGCAACTCCAAGAGATAGCAAAACAAAAGCTCTCTGACCATAGCAGCGTTGAACTTTCTATCTGTACTATAGATGTCACTGCTGGGACTGTATCCGACAGTGAGTACTGTATAAGCAGGGACTAAAATGATGACTAAATTACTGTATTGCTGTGTTAGACGTTGCTTGTTCAAGCAGCAGAATTATGAGACCATGCTTGTACAGTCGGGTGATGGCAACTATTATCATGTCCTCAAGTGCTATGAGTCACCTGTGTTGTCTTGGCTGATTGTGTAATCGCATAAAAGGTTTATTTCCCTGTAGACCTACACACACACACAGACACAGTAGAACTACACACACACAAACACACACACACACATACACAGAGTAGACCTACACACACACACGCACACACACACAGTAGATAAAAGCAAGGCTATATGGATACAGGTTGTGAGTTTCTCTTGAAACTCATGGAGAGAGTATTATATGACCAGCAGGCTAGAATGCTGGGAAAATGAGTAGATGCCTGAGACCATGTCTGAGTTTAGAGAGTGGAAAGGACAGGGAGGGGGGGGCGAGAGAGAAAGAAAGAAAGGGCTGTTTTGGGAAACGGGACAATCCATAGTCTGGATCGTAGGAGAGTGTCAGAGTTATGGCATGGGTTGTGTTGACAGAGACGTTTGCCTGGAGCAGGGTTCCGCGAGGCCTGGACCTGAGGGCATTCCTTCTGGCTGGCTCTGGGTGTATGACCTGCCTCTAAAGCCCTCCGCGCTGTTCAACAGCAAGGTGACTGAATGGTTGCCATGCCGAGGTCTCAGCTGATCGTCAACCATTACACAATCGTCCTTTACGCGTCATCCATTACGCGTCATCCGTCACACGTCAGCATCTACAAGTAATCCCGTTACACGTCTTTTTCTTTTTTCTACACGTCATGCGTTATCCTTTGCCCGTCGTTCATTTAAAATCATCCCTTATAAATCATCCTTTTACCTTAATGAGGCCGGCGCAATGATGATGCCACCGATGCACAGCTTTACCGACCAGCCTCCCCACCCTCCGCCAGATTGAAAATATTGTTCATCACCTATCATGTCCACTGAGGTGCTGCATCGGCTGTTCTCGTTCACCCATCATGCAGTTCATCCTGTTCTGAACGGCGGGGTTTTGAACACCTGCGTTTTCCACCTGGTTTCTGGTCCGCTCGGCTTGCTTCCTCGTTTGTTGACAGCGCAGCGGCGAGCGGAGACAGCGTGACAGGACATCACCTCACGCCATCTCCCTCTCGCCGCGAGCCCACAAATCCATGTGACATGTTGACCCTCTCCGTCCCTCCTTGTGGTGGCAGCCCCGGTAGCCCCTGTTGAAAAGCAGAGAACCAAATCCTCCTGTTATCCCGCTGCCGAGGGATGTCAAGCATCTCAAGTCTTTGATATCCACCGACTCGTCTTGTCATCTTTCATATATGCTCCGAGGAGCTTGACCTCGGACGCTGTCGGCCGCGGACGAGAGCTTAGAGAAGCAAATCATTTCAGATCAGGTTGGACAAGATTTTATAGGATTTGAGAGGATGTTTATGTGTCCTACAGTTTTGGAGCGTCTTGTGTAATTGCATTCTTTCCAGCCTGTTCCAGTCAGCCCTGGTGACATACCCTGTATGACGCTCAACATGCTGTCCTTACTAAGCTGTCAGTCAAAACGCACATGAGCACACACACACACGCACACGTTTTGTTACATGTTTCTACTCTTGACAGTACCTGCTGTGGCTCAATGTAAGTGGGCCCACTGTAGGTGATAATCATTATTCCAGTATTTGTCTTCTCTATCACTGCTATTTCCGTGTTATTATATTGGATTACTGACATTTTCAGTCCCAGCCAGCCTCATACATATTGGACCACGACAACTTTTACAGTAATGCGCAAAAAAGAAAGCTAGGCTATGTCATCCTGTTTGACGCTATACTACAGGTGTGTAAATGCAGAGGATCTTGTGGAAGACAGAATCTTAGCCAGGTGTGTCTGTCTGTGTGTGTGTGTGTGTGTCTGTCTGTGTGTGTGTGTGTGTACTGTAAATCCGCTGCTGACAGAATTGAGTCACTCTTAGATTTCCTGACCTGTCTTGGATAAGTGTAATAAATGGTTCTTCGCAAGATGAAAAAACATCAATTACAGAGATTGTATGTGTATAATATAACAAACATACCTGTATGTACACACAAATACACAAACACTACTAGACGCAACTACTTAATGTCTCTCACTCTCATCCTTTCCTGAGAAAATGACACAGTTGTCCATACAGGATGAGTAATGGTGTTTGGGTCCTTAGAAGAATCATGCTGAGAAAGAGACTCAGCCAGAGAGAGGGATAGAGAGAGAGGCTGAGACAGAGAGAGGCAGAGGGATAGAGAGAGAGGCAGAGACAGAGAGAGGCAGAGGGATAGAGAGAGGTAGTGGCACATAGAGATGGACGGAGAGGGGTAGAGGGACATTGAGAGGGGCAGAGAGCTGTAGAGATACAGAGGTAGAGGGACATTGAGAGGGGCAGAGAGCTGTAGAGATACAGAGAGGTAGAGGGACATTGAGAGGGGCAGAGAGCTGTAGAGATACAGAGAGGTAGAGAGACAGAGAGGGGCAGAGAGAGGTAGAGGGGAAAAGAGAAGTAGAGGGACAGAGAGAGGAGCAGAGACAGATGAAGAGGGACATAGAGAGGGACCTCTGCTCTGTATAGAGTTCATATTATAATTATTATTCCCAGTTCCCTGACTGTGCAAAGGTTTTCTCCAAGTCCAACAATAAATCTCATGTTTCCAACTCCACTCAATGAGTCCACAGTCACATTTATCTCCATTCCTGATGTGACAGTGAACTATCACCTCATTGGCTGTATCCGGCTGCAATGGCTATATGGTGGAAGACTCCCGACTCTTTCATTTCCAAAATGTGTCAGCTACTCCTGCTCCTAACAGCTCCTTGCATACTTGCTGAAATGTGGAATATTTTCCTGTATATCATGTTGGTGTTAGTGATATATTGTATTACACACTATTATACTATGTTTTCCCTATGGCGATAATTGATTCATGCTTCAAGATTCTCCTGGATATAAAGACACACACATCACATTCATCACAAGTTGATTCTCACCCGGCCCTGGTACTCCCTGTAAAGACAGTATTCATCCATTTTCTTTTAAATGCATACCATGTTGTTGTTATTCATTTCACTGTGTATATATTCCTTGTGTTAATGACTTATCTTATGTTTTAATTTTATTTTACTAAAATTAGCATTTTTGTGAAAAAGGCCTCTGAATAAGAAGTTGGAACCTGTTGTTGACAAAGAAATTGGATTTAATTTAATTAAAAATGTAGACATATCCTTAAATTATATTTTTGCAAAAGTTACGTATAAGTGCAACAAGTGCAACCAATTAGTGTGGATTTCCCTACCACAGATTTATTTAACTGAGTGGAGAGGAATTCGACCGTCCAATCATAAGTACCATTCCAATGTTACATTATCACAAGCCTGCAGCGTAGCAGTGAGGTATTACATGACAAATTATTAGGTAATTAACATCCTTGTTTTTACAATATCATGTATTACCTCTATACCCATGTTATTATAGAGTCAAGTATCACCTGTATACCCATTTTATTACAGTGTCAAGCATTACCTTTATACCCATGTTATTATGCAGTGTCAAGTATTACATCTATACCCATGTTATTATGCAGTGTCAAGTATTACCTCTATACCCATGTTATTATGCAGTGTCAAGTATTACCTCTATACCCATGTTATTACGCAGTGTCAAGTATCACCTCTATACCCATGTTATTACCCAGTGTCAAGTGTCACCTCTATACCCATGTTATTATCGTGTCAAGTATTGCCTCTATAACCATGTTATTATGTAGTGTCAAGACTCAGCTCTATACCCACGTTATTAGTGTCAAGTTTCACCTCTATACCCATGTTATTACGCAGTGTCAAGTATCACGCCTACACCCATGTTATTACGCAGTGTCAAGTATCACCTCTATACCCATGTTATTACACAGTGTCAAGTGTCACCTCTATACCCATGTTATTTCCCAGTGTCAAGTGTCACCTCTATACCCATGTTATTATAGTGTCAAGTATTACCTCTATACCCATGTAATTATACAGTGTCAAGTATTACCTCCATACCCATGTAATTATGCAGTGTCAAGTATTACCTCTATACTCATGTTATTATGCAGGGTCAAGTATTACCTCTGTGCATATGTTATTACGCAGTGTCAAGTATTACCTCTGTACCCATGTTATTACACAGTGTCAAGTATTACCTCTAAATCCATTGTGAGATTATGGGCATGAAGAGCTTAACACAACACATGGAAGTGCTGACTGACAGCTGAACAAAGGACAATGGATCGGATATGTGATGCTCATTACAGATGGGCCCCATACATCCTGTCCATACCTCCTGTCCATACCTCCTGTCCATACGTCCTGTCCATACCTCCTGTCCATATCTCCTGTCCATACGTCCTGTCCATACCTCCTGTCCATACCTCCTGTCCATACATCCTGTCCATACCTCCTGTCCATATCTCCTGTCCATACATCCTGTCCATACCTCCTGTCCATATCTCCTGTCCATACATCCTGTCCATACCTCCTGTCCATACCTCCTGTCCATACATCCTGTCCATACCTCCTGTCCATACATCCTGTCCATATCTCCTGTCCATACCTCCTGTCCATATCTCCTGTCCATGCATCCTGTCCATACCTCCTGTCCATACATCCTGTCCATACATCCTCTATAGAGCTAAGAACTCCAAGACATTGTGTTGCTTTGTATATGTGTGCATGTGACTGTCATAAAGACTCATGAGTAGACACATGGACACTATACATGACCGTAGCGAGGTTGGAACATACAATGTCAGTTTCTGATTGGAGGATAAAAGACTGTATAGGGTTTGGCTATATGATCATAAACCGCCTCCCCTGGCATAAAAGACTATTAACTTTTTAATTATTGTAGAACATGTGCCACCAAAGAAGATCAACATCATGGACTCATGCAAATAAAGAATTTCCCCCCTGGCTTTCCAGTTGCATGATTTTGTCATGGATCAAAAGTGGACTGAATCTAACACCATGTTATTACGCAGTGTCAAAAAATACCACTCTACCCATATTATTACAGTGTCAAGTATTATCACTACCCATGTTATTACACAGTTGTCAGGTATTACAACTCTACCCATGTTATTACACAGTTGTCAGGTATTACAACTCTACCCATGTTATTATGCAGTATTAATTATTACCTCTCTACCCATGTTATTACAGTGTTAGGTATTGCCACGTTCCAAGCTTTTGTATGACTTTCATATTTGCTGTTATAGCATGTGATGCCTTCTGGAATGGATAAACTAGATGTTTTGTTCATATACTTGTCTGGAGAAAACCTCCCTAAGTGTATTCCAAACACATGTAATCCCCTTGGCTAAGTGAACTGAACGTTGGGGCGGAAGCGTAGGTTGGATGTCAGGCCAACATCTACTGTCTACTGTACCAGCAGCCGCCAAATCCTTCCCAAATGCCAGTAAGCAGGGAAGACTGACTTCTGTGTGTCGTGTATTCTTAAATTGTCTGATGGCTTATTTGACTTTTGTCTTCTAGTTTCTTTCACTTTGGCGAAGGGAGGGATGAGAGGCCGAGAGCGCGAGAAATGGGGAGGGGTGAGAAACAGAGTGAACGAGAGAGTTAAAGGGAGACCCCCCCTGTGCCAATTTGCTGTGCCTCCCGTCGCTCCTCTTCTCTATGAGCCGTCAGGCGGTCACTGGAGCCTCCCGGTGACAGACAGGCCAGTGTTCCACTCCACCGGCTCTGGAGCTGGCGCACACTGAATTAAAGAGACCCCCTCGGCAGAAAAGCTCTCTCTTTTTCTCCCTCTCTTGCTCGCTTGCACCCTCTCGATCTTCCTTTCTCTCCCTATCCTTGCCACACTTCATGATCATGTCTTTTTGCTGAGCCCGTGGAATGGGCTTACTCCTCTTCATTAAGTTTAGCACAGAGAGGCTAATCCGCCGCCCAGCTCCTAGGGACGAGCGGATTTGCGCTTTCCTCCAATGTCTGAGAACATGACGCCAGATATATAGAAAGTTTCTCTTTAATCCACACCTACCAGTACCTGTCTTGTCTGGGCATGGTCGGTTTGAGAAAGAAAAGGGTTCTGGAGTATATTTTTGGCATGAGGATGCATATAGTTACACTGACTGACTGACTGACTGATCCTGTTTGAATGGAGACTACCAGCATGTGAAACACATTGGAATGCATCAGCTGGAGGAAGGACAGATTTAGTGTTTCACCAGGGGTCAGTCATCTACTCTGAGATGGTCACAACCAGGCACCTGCTCTGAGATGGTCACAACCAGGCACCTGCTCTGAGATGGTCACAACCAGGCACCTGCTCTGAGATGGTCACAACCAGGCACCTGCTCTGAGATGGTCACAACCAGGCGCCTGCTCTGAGATGGTCACAACCAGGCACCTTCTCTGAGATGGTCACAACCAGGCACCTTCTCTGAGATGGTCACAACCAGGCGCCTGCTCTGAGATGGTCACAACCAGGCGCCTGCTCTGAGATGGTCACAACCAGGTGCCTGCTCTGAGATGGTCACAACCAGGCGCCTGCTCTGAGATGGTCACAACCAGGCACCTAATCTGATCTGCTCTGAGGTCGACACCAAGGACGGGGCAAACACATTGACACCCTCTGTTTACTTGTTATAATACTTTGCTTTGACATTGGGAAACTACCCAACATCAAGAGCTACTAATACCTGTCATGCTGGACACCACACTGTGTGAAGCTGCCCGGATATTAGCCTGTGTTCAACAAGACACAATAACATGTTATAGTAGCCTCCTGTCTGTCCCTGTGAGGAGGGAACAGTGTGGCTGGCATTTGACATAGCAAATCCATTACTATGAGAGTCCAATGACCTTTATGGTAATGGATTTGCCATGTTCTTAGCTGGAACTCTATTAGATGGACTAACAGGAAAACAGTCAGATGTGGCTGTGTCCTCCATCCTCCACCCCTCCATCTGTTCAAACTATTCACCCCATCCAGCCTTCCATTCCTCCATCCTTTCACCCCTCAATCCTTCTATCCCTAAATCCTTCCATCCTTTCCTCCCTAAATCCTTCCATCCTTTCCTCCCTTGTCCACGGAGCTGCTATGTAATAGACCCCCCCCCCTCCTACTCCTGGAATGGTTTGCCCCATTGAGTAAAAGAGGAGTTATCTCTAGTTGGTTTGGACTGCCCAGGGGCAGTGTTAGTGGAGACACTGGGGGAACAGTGAGAAATATGCTGGTAGAGAGAACCAGAGAGGCAGAGTATCAGGGTTATGACCTCAGAGTAGC
>JACXGI010002854.1:0-26174 GCA_016801175.1 Esox masquinongy
AACTTTTTGATGATATTCTAATTATATGACCAGCACCTGTATTTGCCTGTGCAGTCTTTCACAGAATAAGGAACCCCTCCCCATCTTTACTTCTGAAAGACTCATCCTCTCTGGGATGCTCTTTTTATACTCAATCATGTTACTGGTCTTTTGCCGATTAACTTAATTAGTTGTGAGATGTTCCACCAGGTTTTTTTTCCTGTCTTTTCCTGTCTTTTGTTGCCCCTGTCCCAGCTTTTTTGAAACGTGTTGCTGGTATCAAATTCAAAGTGGGCATATATTTAGCAAGAAACAATAACATTTCTCAGTTTCAACATTTGATTTGTGGTCTTTGTACTATTTTCTATCGACTACAGGGTTTAAATGATTTGCACGTCATTGCATTCTGTTTTTCTTTTCATTTTACACAGCGTCCCAGGTTTTTTGAAAACGGATTGTATTTTTATTTCTTAATCAGGGTTTCAATTTCCATTTGACGGTTAGAAAAATAAATTACGCAAAGTGTAATGACAAATGATCATGTGCAGGTTTTTTTTGGTCTAAATTCAGATTCAATTTGGATGAATCCACTTACTCTGTGTGGGTATCCATAATAAATATCCTAATCTTTTGGCACAAGTTGTTCTTACTAGTATTAGTTGGAGAACAATATTATTTTGACCCCACGGTCCTGCTGGAGTCTTACAGTTGTTAGTGTAGTCTTGTTGAACAGTAAGATCTATTTTTAAAGAAATTCACCCCCCCACCCCACCCCCCACACACACTTTAGGAAGGCTGAGGGCACTGCCGCCTCTCACTTCCGTCTCTTTATCTTCCCCTCCACCTCTGCTAGGTGGATCTGCTGCTCGTCAGGGCCAGCTTTCCCCTCGCTTCCCGTGTTAGAGACCCAATCCTACCCCAAAACACACATACTGTACAGCGCGATACAGTCACACACACACACACACACACACACACTTCCTTGTTTTCAATAGATAGGACATTTATTTCGAGCCAGGGAATGGGGATACGTCTGTGATTAATGCTTATGTGGGCTGCAACAAAAGTCTTGTCTGTTGTGATGATGTGCACCGCATACAGAGTAATGAGTGGGGATGCCACCCTGCTAACCCCTGTCCCCTGCTGTTGCACACAGCGCATAATAAGCCTGGCCCAGCAAGTATTCTGAGTTGGCCTTAGTGGGAGGGACCGTATTGTTCTGAGGGAGAGAACCTACTGAGGAAAGTATTTGTTGTCTTTTGATTTTAACAAACCAAACTGGTGCCAAATGGAGCCTTATCTTTAATGTTTGATAAAGCAGACAAACACTTGTGCATGAGAACCAGTCTAGTTGTAAGTTGGCTATTAAATTCGAAAGAGAAGATAACCAGCTAAAGTGGCGGGGAGCACCTTCAGACTTCAGACTGTACACTCATGGTCATTTTCCATTCAGTTACCGATGGCACAGTATGGTTTAACTCATAAAAACACATGTCTTTTAAAGAAAGGTTTTCTAGACAGCAATCTTTGCCTTTTCAATGTATTTAAAAAATGGAAAGAAGAAAAAGACAATGGGGTCATGAATGTCCTTCCAAGGTATTTGAAATTTAGGATGATGGTTATTGGCCAGCCAAGGAGGCAGGTTAATTCTAATTCTAAATTCTAATTCTTTAGTTGTCGAGGTTTTGCGTGGACCAACAAACTTTCATGTTGTAGAGTCCATGATATGGTGGAAACGGACCCTTCTTCAGTCAGCAATATTTGTGTAATTTTGTGTAAATTTGAATTTACAGTTGTGCCCAAAAGTTTGCATACTTTTGGAGAATTGGTAATATATTTACCATTTGTAAAGAAAACATGAGTGAGCAGGCAAAACACGTCTTTTATTTCTCATGGGATTCACATTCAACTGTAGGTAATAACAGAATGGCACAATCATAAAACAAAACATGGCAACAAAGAAAAAAATTTGTCTTGGCAAAATGCCTCCAGGTCATGCAAAGTCTTTGGTCGTCTTGCATGAACCGCACGTTTGAGATCTCCCCAGAGTGGCTCGATGATATTAAGGTCAGGTGACTGTGATGGCCACTCCAGAACCGTCACCTTTTTCTGCTGTAACCACTGGAGGGTCAACTTGGCCTTGTGCTTAGGGTCACTGTCGTGCTGGAAAGTCCAAGAGCATCCCATGCACAGCTTTCGTGCAGAAAAATGCAAATTGTCTGCCAGTATTTTCTGATAACATGCTGCATTCATTTAGCCATCAATTTTCACCAGATTCCCCGTGCCTTTAGAGCTCACACCCCCCAAAACATCAGTGAGCCACCACCATGCTTCACAGTGGGGATGGTATTCTGTTCACTATAAGCCTTGTTGACCCCTCTCCAAACATTGCGCTTATGGTTGTGACCATAAAGCTCTATTTTGGTCTTGTCACTCCAAATTACAGTGTGCCAGAAGCTGTGAGGCGTGTCAAGGTGTTGTCAGGCATATTGTAACCGGGCTTTTTTGTGGCATTGGTGCAGTAAAGGCTTCTTTCTGGCAACTCAAACATGCAGCTCATTTTTGTTCAAGTATTGTCGTTTTGTGCTCCTTGAAACAGCCACACCGTCTTTTTCCAGAGCAGCCTGTATTTCTCCTGAGGTTACCTGTGGGTTTTTCTTTGTATCCCAAACAATTCTTCTGGCAGTTTTGGCTGAAATCTTTCTTGGTCTACCTGACCGTGGCTTGGTATCAAGATATCCCCGAATTTTCCACTTCTTAATAAGTGATTGAACTGTACTGACTGGTATTTGCAAGGCTTTGAATATCTTTTTATATCCTTTTCCATCTTTATAAATTTCCATTACCTGTTACGCAGGTCTTTTGACAGTTCTTTTCTGCTCCCCATGGCTCAGTATCTAGCCTGCTCAGTGCATCCACGTGAGAGCTAACAAACTCATTGACTATTTGTATACAGACACTAATTGCAATTTAAAAAGTCACAGGTGTGGGAAGTTCACCTTTAATTGCCATTTTCACCAGTGTGTAGCCTTGTGTCTGTAACAAGGCCAAACATTCAAGGGTATATAAACTTTTGATCAGGGCCATTTGGGTGATTTCTTTTATCATTATGATTTTAAAAGGAGCCAAACAACTATGTGATAATAAATGGCTTCATATAATCACTATCTTTAAATGAAAGACAGGTTTTTTGCATGATCAGTCATATTTTCAAAATCAATGCCAACATTTCACAATTTCTGCCAGGGTATGCAAACTTATGAGCACGACTGTATTTATGGCATTCATCCATAGCTGTTGGTTACACACTTATACTGTAATTATGCCAGCCCTGTTTCTCCCCCAATACAAACCGGGTGACAGCAGGACACTGGCTTGAGAGTTGGATACTCCCTAAAGACGTGTTGTTCTTTCTGTGCCCAGCGTTATGCTATTGCATTTGTCATCTTTTTCCTTTCCCTTTGTCTGACACACCTACGTTTCCACTCTTCTCGCTGGTGACCTCATGATCAGTCTGACTGTCTGGACAATGCTCACACAATTACCCACACACACGCACACATTTTACATTCTACTATCTTTGTGGGGACCCAGAATACTATTTTCCCTTAACCTAACCCTAAAAACTTTAACCCGAAACATAAATCTTAGTTCTAAATGTCAAAAACAGCGTTTGTCATAGTTTAACTACTCTTACTATCTTTGTGGGGTGCATGGTCCCCAGAAGGATTGGAAAATCTGCACATACACACATACACACACACACACACACACACACACATACACACAAACAAGCTGTTTTATCAGGGACATACTACATTGAACTGCCCATGATTTGTGGAACAACAGAACATGTAAAGTATAAATGTTTATTGCGATGCATCCCCACTGAGACAGGCTCTCAATCCTTTACTAGACATATGCAAATGAATGAACAGTTATGAAGTCAAAATATTCCACATTCAAACATAAAGATGGAACGACGCCATGAGAGTTCTCAATACACCCGCTTTCTGTGAAAGGTTATCTATTATCAGTCACAATGGATGATAGTTATGTTCTTGCCCAGTTATCTGCCCACACCCTGGCAAATACTGGCACAGGGCACAAAGTTTGACCTTTAGCTTAATCACAAGTCTCAGGAGGAAAACTGTGGAAACAAATTAGATAAACAGAATCCAGACTTCGTCCTGTCTATGTTTTCAGAGGGCCTGTACATCAAATGAAAGGAATGTTTTGGTGTTAATTGTTCCTTGTATGGACAAATGTGACAGGGTGTCATATTTTAAATGCTTTTCTTTTTGGAAAGATGAACACTTCCTTTGAAAAAGACTGTGCAGCTCAACAAGTCTGGAATATGTTTTTGTTCATCAAAATATTCATAAATAAATATCTTCACATCCTATCCTACACACACACAACCTCAAAAACATAACCCTTATGCATAAAGGGTTATGCTGCATAATTGAGAGCATTCTTACTAACTGCACCACAGTGTAGTTTAGTGGTTGCTCCATATCCGACCGGAAAGGCCCTACAACGGGTGGTGAAAACCGCCCAGGACATCACTGGTGCCCAGCTTCCAGCCATCGTAGACCTCCAGCGCAAGCGATGTCTGTGCAGGGCGCGCTGCATCATCAGAGATCCTTCACATCCATCCCACAAACTGTTTGCCCTCCTACCATCAGGCAGGTGGTACAGGTCACTTTGTTCCTGCACCAGCAGGCTCAGGAACAGTTTCTTTCCATCTACTGTTACCCTGCTAAACTCCAGAGAACCCAGAGAACTCTAGTGTTAAGTGCTAATTTGCATGTGCAAAGATCGAGGAGTTTCCAGAAATGTCAAGAGCTGACTTCTTACGACTGCTTAAAATCTTTTTATATCACGACTTCTCTGTACTGGCCTTTTACTTGTCATCATTACAAAGATTTTTACTTGTATTGACACACTCTGAAACAGGCCTTTTCATCCAGTGTCTGTGAACTCTGTGACCCATCATTATCCATTTAATTAGCCTCTTTGCACATTTAGAATTGCCATCGTACTTGCGTTTTTACAGTTATTACATACTCATGTCTACCTCAGGGATTTCATTGCTGCTATCTCTGCATCCCGGTTGCACATGCAACCTTACTCCTTCTATTTGCCTCGATTGCACATCTAGAATGTCATTTAGAATTGGCATTTGAACCCGCGCAACTATTATCCCACTTGTAACATACACTATACTTAATACTTGTAGATTTTCTGCCCTCCTCTATTTGCCTTAATTGCACATTTAGTATTGCCATTTGTACTGCAATTAAGTACTGCAAATTTGCCTGCATTGCACATCTATAAATTCCACTTGTTATACACAAATACTTAATACTTGTAGATTTTCTGCCCTCTTCTATTTGCAGTTCTGGTTGGATGCATTTTGCTGTACTGTACTTGTACTTGTTCAATGACAATAAAGCTGAATCTAATCTAATCCTCACCTAGCCCTAATGACTAACTCTAAACCTAACCAGTAATGCCCTAAAAAAAACATAACACTGAGCCTAATTGTGAGTTTTACCTGAAACCTAACCCCTAAGCCATAAATAGATTTCTTCCTAGTGAGGACCAGCTAATAAACCTTATGGGGACTTGTGATTTGTCAGGTTTGACTACTGTATGTTCCAGGTGATTTCTGGTTAGGCCTAGATCACACACACACGCATACACACAGTGTGACTCACATTGTATTAAGGTGGGGGCACAGTGTAGAGATTGTAGGCCGTGCGATCTCTTGGCATTCATCTTACCACTGATAGCTAACTCAACTCATGCTGGGTTTTGTTGACCACCCATGGCTAGCGCTTAGCCTTTAGCGATGGTCTGTTCTCAATCGCTTGACGTTAACCTTTACCTCTGAGCCAATCAGAGAATGGAAGTAGAAACCGCTTTTTCTTGCAAATGCGCAAAACATAACTTCTGCAAAGTGTTCACTGCTGAGAGCAGCCACTGTGAATGCAATGATTGATCATCGGGACTCGTCTGAGAGAGGTGCTAATTTCTTTACAGTCTGAGGGATAACCAAGTGGCTATTTTTGCTGCACCGCTTAGGCTTGGAGGACAGTAGTTGGGAAAGAGATCTCTACCTGAGCCCCCAGTTTCCTGTTCTGCAGGGCCTTAAACACTCTCTAAAATGAGCTTATGGACCCAACCTGGCATAAATACATGACATTTGTCACAGGCAAGAAGGAATTCAGTCAAGGAAACACTTTTTCATCTGAATTACAGGGAGCAGGGACACAGATGTCCCCATAATAATCTCCCAAATATAATGACCTGCAATGATAACAGAAAAGAAGAGGCCCTAAACAAGAGCAGTCAAACAGCAGGTGACCTCAGTGCTCAGTATGCATTGTCAGCAGTGCTCAGCGTGTTATTGCACACAGAGTTTATAGTTTGCCCCCGTGCTATTACCCCATACTAGCCTAGCGTATCATTACCACGTTCAACGAAAGAGCACGTCGTACACAGAGTGCAGAGTGTTGTAAGCCGGGGGTGACCTACCGTGTCGCCCTGGGATGTACTGTACTTTACAGTATAGTTGAGTGACCTGTGATTAGCCCGTAACACTGACTGGGATTCTGCTGGAACCGAGTGGGGATGGGCCATGGTTGCAGGCCTCACATTAGCCTCTCTCCATGGGCTGATTCACTGATCACAACCTTGTACTGGAAACACAGCTGAAGTGACAGACACTCTGGCCTGGCACATATTTGCAAAATAATGTGTGTGTGTGTGTGTGTGTGTGTGTGTGTGGGTGTGGGTGGGTGGGGGTGAGGTGGGGTTGAGGATATAGGAAAAGACAGGTACTGTAGGGGGTTGGGTTTGAATTAGGAACAGTGTGCCTCAGAAGTGACTCAGTAGGACATTGTAATCTATATACATTAATTGCTTAGATTTACCTTTGCTCATTCAAACCTGTAACAGTACGAAAAGTACCCTCTAGTTAAAGAAAGCTCTCATTTGAAAACCTGCACATGGCTTTTATTATCTACTTTGGTGCAGGCCTACGGTTACAAGGAAACTCCCTCCCAGATGGTCGGCCTGCATAGGATCACTCAGTAACATCTTCATTCTGCTATTGTTTTTACGATGTTGGGATGCTGTTGTTTGATTAAACATGAATGTTTTTCTCCGAACTTAGATGCCATTAGGGGCTTGTTAAAGTACTGATTTACATGGCCATGTTGGTCCTCATTGGTGCTTTTTTACAACCATTATATCGTCTGTTTGGGAAGACTAAGGCTTTGGCTGGGCTTTGGCTAGCAATCACAGAGAGTGTGTTTCTTTGAATGTTGAAAGATATATAGTTAACAGGCAATAACCTTATACAATTTATAAATAAATCAGACAGGCATAACTGTGTATATTGACAAGTGATGAACAGTGCAAATTGTGGTAAGCCAAGGTACTGAATAACATATCAACCAAATGAGTGATTTCCAAACACAATGAAGTGCTTTTGATACCTTGAAATATATACACCGAGAGATATGAAGAGCAATTGCATATAATAATGAAATAAATATTTTTTCTTTTTCCCAAATAAAATAATTATTCCAGAAACTTATGAGTAAACTAGCATGGCGTTCTGGTCACGGTAATAATGAGGAATGTAAAGATTCTAGGGAACGTCGCTGTGGGTAAAATGTTCTCTGAGTGTTTATATAGTCCCAGGTAGGCTACTTAAATAGTCCCAGGTAGGCTGCTTATATAGTCCCAGGTAGGCTACTTATATAGTCCCAGGTAGGCTACTTAAATAGTCCCAGGTAGGCTGCTTATATAGTCCCAGGTAGGCTACTTAAATAGTCCCAGGTAGGCTGCTTATATAGTCCCAGGTAGGCTACTTAAATAGTCCCAGGTAGGCTGCTTATATAGTCCCAGGTAGGCTACTTATATAGTCCCAGGCAGGCTACTTATATAGTCCCAGGTAGACGAGTGTGTATAGGTTTCCTAAGTTCCATTTTTGTTAATTCATTTTCTTCTTCAAGAGAGAATACAGGGTGAGAAACAGACCATCAAAACAGATTCAGAAAATAGAGAGCAGTGAAGTGCAGAAAGGGGAGCGATGTTGAGGCGCGTCTACTCTGACACGTTCACGTTTAGCTTCACAAGTGCAAGGAGAAAACAGCCATGTGGCCTGCCGGGACACCTCTGGTCCAGAACAAAAATGACAAGCATTTAATGAGAGTGTTTGAAAACATCGGCCTTCATTACAGTAGACTGACGACCGCAACGCAGCACACTAAAGAATGCACACCTTTTGGTTTCCAGGTACAACTGTTATGTTATTGGTACAATTTCACCTAAGAGGTTCAATCACAACACAACTGTTGCAATTGTGTGACAATTTGTTTACCATCAATAACTAACTCATTACTCATTTTCACGTCTGGTCCCGTTCTGGCTACACATCTTCAGCCTCCTCTGAACGAATCAACGTCTCCGGTCTTTTGAGCCACCGGGCTCCTAGACACGCAACTTCTTATTCCCCAATGCACAAGTCAGACCGTACTCACACTTGCTTCCCCAAATCACCACAACCTGAATCAAATGTCCCCCTCAACACAAACCCTATATACGTTCCCTGGGCAGCGTTGTGTGTTAGTCCTGCTACGGCTGATGTTACTCTGTGTACCTGTTATTGGCCACTGTGCCTTTTGTTTTTCCTTAGTAGCTGTTTTTGTTGGGAGCATTTGTTTCATTCAAGTCCTTTCGGTTCATCTGCACCTAATTCCTCCTTCCATCTCACTCCTTACCACAAGCTCATCCTGAATGACAAAGAATCATTTTTATATGATTCTTTAGCCCTTGTGTTATGTTAGGGTCATCCCTGAGCCACATCGTAGGTGTTCATTGCCCTGGTGGGTGTTTTATTAAAACAAAAAGACAGGGGTAGGTGTGAGCTGAGTGTACAGCACAGCTAAGCTGTCCATACAGATACTGCATTGACTGAAAGCAGAAAAATGCAGTTCTTCTTTCATTAAAGCTTGTTCATTGTAATTAGAAGCGTTTGGATTTTTTATTGTTTGTTTCTTTCCTGCATTATGAAGGGGCTGGCTCAGGCTAGACATGATGAAATGAAAGTGTTTTTTTACGCAATGAAACGATGATCAAAATAATGTTCTTTATGGTCTTTGAATGATTGTTGTTCGAGGCTCATGTGCGCTGTGTGCAGAAGGCCGGGTATGAGGTAACTGTACCAGTAGACATCACAGGTCACATTACCACACAGACTACAGTTCATCTGTTTAGTGCTTTCAGTCCAGCGGCTGACCCAGACCAATGACCATTTGCAGGAGGGTGAACGCCCATTTGAAAGGGACACTGTCTGTACTACCAGTCTGTCCTTCAGGAAACAACAACATACTCTCAATGGGTTACGTCATTCCCTGACGGTGGTGAAGCGTAGAGAATGATGGGTTCATGAACAGTTAACCGTTAACGTGTCACAGAGAAAGAGAGGCAAATGCGGTAAAGTAACTTGCACCCTGCCTCTCCCTGATGCAGGATCCCACCCCGGCACCGTTAGATGAATGATTCTCTTACCCTTGTTGTAAGGCTCACAACATTTGGCAGGTCTCTGTCTGTGTGCTCAGACCTACAGCTCCGGAAAAAATTAAGAGACCACTGCACATTTTTCTTTCCTTTCCAAAAAAAGTCGAAAATGAAGATTTTGAGTGAGGAACAGAAGGGTTGAAATTAAGAGAACACTGCAAATTGAACGCTTCTATTCCTCACTCAAAACTTTCCTTTTTGACTTTTTTGGAAAGGAAAGAAAAAGGTGCAGTGGTCTCTTAATTTTTTCCGGAGCTGTATGGTTTTACGTATTGTAGGCACGTGCAGGTTTTCCTAGTGGGTGTACGTGAGTATAATAGTTGTGTAAAAACAGAGATTGATGATCATAGTACGCCCCACTGTGACGGTTAAACTACGTTGGTTAAACTTCCAACGCAATCAAACAATGTCCCAAAAAGCTCTCTACCCCCAACAGCAAGTTTATACCAAGTCAAATTCGTGGTATGTGTAAATTCTGAAACTCTGTTTTTTCCACGCCATCTCTCTGGGTCTTGTCCTTCTCTGTGTGTAGGTGAATGTGGGTGCGGTGAACTTGCATCCGGCCCCAGACCCTGTGGAGCTCAATAGAGAGATGATACGTCACACTTTGGGGCATGTCGCTGACCTGGAGGAAGAGAACAGGCATCTGCGGGAGGAGAAGCAAACACTGGGGCAGGAGCAGCAGCACCTCCTTGCAGAGTAAGGACCGTGTGCTCATGTGCGCAATTGCTGATATTTTTATTAGGGTTTTCAGCAGTGAACACGCAAATTCATGCAGATTCACATAAGATGAAAAGCCCTGAAGTGTCCCCAACATGGGCCCATGGCCTCACATACAATATGAGTCTCGTTGTGGTGTAGCAAGCCTCTAAACTGTCCTAGTTTGTAAACTCACCACACTCGAAAAAGTCTGCTGGAAAAAGTCAGCTGAATACGACTTGAAAAAGTCTGCTGAATTGGATTTTCTAACATTTTTAAAAATGTTTGAAACCCTACTCCTGTAGTTCCAAACAAACAATCTTTACATATGTTGATATTTGGCGTCTTTGGACCAATTGCATAAAGCAATCCAGTATGTCAAAAAAAAAAACAGGCAAGCCTAGTTCAGCTGGCCCGCAATAGAAAGTATTGCCCTCTTGAGATTCAAACCCAGGTCGCCCACATGAAAGGCTGTGTCGCTAATCACTACACCACAGAGCTCTACATTCAAGGGGTGTCAGTATAGCCTCTTGTGTCTATCCTGAACAAATCCTCTTTTGCCACTGGCCATTTGAACACCTTATTAGCCAGTAATAGGCTTTACCAGTATCTGCTAACTTACTGGAATAGTCATAGGAATTGAGCTAACGAGTCTGCCAAAGCTATTTCATTTCATGGCATAAGAATGTATTTTTTTCTTTCATGGCATAACAACATACTTTTTTCTTTCATTCGTGAATGACATTGATACAATAACTATCAAGAAAGGTGACGATAACTAAATTTTTCATCAAGTGAAACGATGAGAGAATCGTGGAAATAAAATAAATAAATGTTGTTTTTCACAATAGATTCGAACTTGAGACTTCCACTAGAGAGGCACTGTCTTTAACCATAACGCCATGGCATTACACATTTCACCAGTCGTTAAACACTATTGAGCATTGTGTTAAACTGTCTAACGTTTCTTATTAAGTTTACCTCCACCACAAATAGCATCTATGAACTGTTAGCTTTTGCCACTGGCCATTTGAACAGCTTATTAGCCAGTAATAGGCTTAGTAGTATCTACTAACTTCTTAGGAATAATCATAAGAATTGAGCAATTGCTAGCGAGACTGAAGATGAACTTTTCCATGCCAGAAACAGTCGCAATATAACCGTATACAGTTTTAGTTAAGGCTCACTGTAACGTAACTACTGTAGCCTATGTTGTAGCCAGCAAATGTGTTTGTCTATTGTGACCCAAAATGCATGCATGGATGCGTACTTCGAAAATCCACCAGAAACATTCGCAAAATAACCGTAAACTGACTTATTTCAGGCTTACTATAATGTAGTCACTGGAGGTTTTAGCCAGCGAAGTTTTCGTCTATACGGAATAATTCATAATGCGTACTTCGCTTCGCCTGCGAGGAGATACGAACTCGAGACCTATAGTTTGCATGTCCGCTTCTCTAACCACTACGCTATTTAACAAGGTGCAGTCAGTCAGTGTCAGTCAGTCAGTCAGTCAGTCAGTCAGTCAGTCAGTCAGTCAGTCAGTCAGTCAGTCAGTCAGTCAGTCAGTCAGTCAGTCAGTCAGTCAGTCAGTTTGGCACACATGCTCAGTGTCATGAATTTAGATAACTTATAAACTATAGATCAACTTGGCTACATGGAGGCACTGCTGGACAGGAATAGTATCTCTTTTTTTTAGCATTGTGAAGAAGAAACCTGCAAGTATGAATTCCATTGTGCCGTTTGCCTTGTAATACTGAGCATAAAAAACCACAGAGAAACTTGAAAAGGAAGTGACTTTCCACTCTTGCGATGCAGGTCACATGTCAGTTGGTTGTTTTGCCTGTGATCCTCGTCTCAGGTCTACTCCCTAGCCCTCTCCAGCTGCAATCTCCCCTGAGACTCAACAATAACATCATCATTCAAAGGCATGATCACTCGGTGACATCAGCCGCTAGCCGGCCAATGTCAGAGGAGCATTTCCCGTGTCCGTGGCTGCGAGGAGAGCTGGGGAATTCTGAGAATTGAATTCCACGAATTCATTAATTCTTGTGATTTTTAACTTTCTCTTGTTACAGTTGTTTTTATTTATTTATGTTCTCCTGGCTTCCTTGCGTTGCAAAGTTTCACCGCAGACATTAGTGGCTCATTACAGTCAGACATTAGTGGCTCATGTCTGGCCAGGGAAGGGCACATCACTATCCCAGCAAAAACCCACCCCATCTTCCATCATTTGCTCTCTCTCTTTACATACATATTGTGGAATTATTGTATGGGAATGTATAAACATTCTCTCTCTCTCTCTCTCTCTGTCCCCTTTCTCTCTTTCACTTGCGCAAACACACTGCTAATTTGATATACAATGTCCTACTTAAGTGTTGAGTTATACCTTTTTTCTTCTTTTGGCTCTCCACTTGAAAAGTTTGGATTTTGAAGTAAATAAATCTGTGAGGTTAAGTTTAGATTATTAGCTTTTATTTGCTGTGTGTTGTGTACATATTGATTTTACCATTTACAAATGACAACACTTTTTATACATAGTCCCCCAATATCAGGTCACCAAAAGAATTTGGACAATTGGCTTGACATGCTAGTCACGTCTTTTGTAACATCTTTTGTGTATACATAAAACAACTGTCATTGTCTAATCTTGATTATAGGCTTTGTGTTTTCCTTTGGAGTCTGCTATCCAGTCTGTCAACATGAGGACCAGACATGTCAGTGGAAGTCAAATAAGCCAACATGAGGCAGAAAAATTGGAAACATAGCTGAACTCTAAAGCTTACCAAAAACCACAGTTTAAGAAAACAGTAAAAAGAAGTAGGGCACTTGAGGGCTCAGCAATCGCAAATGGCCTGGTAGGCCATTTAGAAACAGTGGATGACTGAAGAAGGCTCACCATAATGAGAGAAAAAACAACAGTGTGATGGACTCGGATCACTCTCCAGAATGTCAGCCACTACCATCCACAGAAGTCTTCACCAACATAACTACAGAGAATACACTGCAAAAGTACAAACCCTACAGTTAGCTTTAAAAAGACAATGGCCAAGTTACAGTACTTAAAAGAGCATCAGAATTTTGGAAAAATGTATTGGCGAGATTCACACGGTTATCAAAATGTTGAGCCGGGGTGAGCCTAAACACTGAATTTATTTAGAGCAAATCTAAAATTCCTCATGGAACAAATGAACGGTAAAATGTAGAAAGAACCAACATCACATTTTGCTGCTATGGTTTATGGGGATTATGATGCATCACCTATTTCAGTCAGTACCAGCCCGTCACTGGAATGTGTTGGAGAGGGCGTTACGGGTTCGGAATGTCTGCTTCAGTAATGATGTAACCATTGATGGAAGCAGCAGAATTAATTCTGAAGTGTACAGAAACATATTTTCAACTAAACTACAAATACCTCCAAACTCATTGGAAGACGATTTATCATACAGCAAGACATACCAAATAGGTAGGTTTTCAGGGCTGAAAAGTAGAAAATTCTTGACTGTCCAGATGAAATTCACTTGAACATGTCTTTCATTTGCTGAAAATAAGACTTAAGGCAAAGAGGCCTCAAACAACAACTGAAGATGGCTGCTGTAATGACCTGACAGTGCATCACCAGAGAAGATTCCCAGATTCTGGTGGGGTCAATGGGTCACACACTTCAAGCAATTAAGTGCATGCAAAATATATGTAACCAAATATTTAACATACGTATGTATATGTTACATATACATATGTACATGTTTAATATATGTATAGGGCCCCAAAATAAGGAGACCCTATATAAATTGGCAGTCATTTCTGAATGGTTAAATCATTATATCAACAAATACAAAAAGTTTAGAATCTATAAGTGAACCTCATGAAATTTGTTTTATTACCAATCCAAAGCTGGGAGTGAAGAGCCAAAAAAAGACAAACAATATTCATTCTCATAATAACTGCACAGAGTACTGTTTAACAACTCTTGTGATCACCAGGTTGAAGCATCATGTAAAGGAGGTGGAGTCAATGGAGAGAGACATGTTCTCTCGCTTTGTCTTGGTGCTCAACAAGAAGAAGGCCAAGATCAGGGGTCTGCAGGACACCATCCGAAACTTCCAGAAGCAGTCCGACACAGTGGCGCAGGAACACCATAGGTTTGACAGAGGATGCACATTCTGACGCATTGTTGCATTTTTCATTTTGTCTGTATATCCATCAGTGTCTCTGGCTATGTCTTTTTTAGCTTGTCAGTCTCTGACATATGTAGGCCGCCAACAACTGTGGCATTTTGTGTCCATGTATTTCGTGTGAACTTGTTCTTTATTAAGAGTTGATGATTTGTGCTTCTGAAGGACAAGAACAGACAACAATGATATCACCTGTATTGTCGATATGGAAGTGTGGCCATAGCCAAAGTCAGCCCAGTAGAAAGACAGCCTCAGACTGTTAAGGTTAGAGGGCCAACCCCACCTCTGACCCCTCACCCCCGTTGCTCTCTGAAGAATAGAAGCACCATTGACCGTGGCTTAGATTGTTTTTGCGACTAATATTCTGTCGATTACCAGACGGGTAATTCACCCATTACAGCCGATGTGAAAACGACCCGACTTTACTCACGGCTGTCTTTCCAAAACAATGCAAACTAAATGCTGAAAGTTACCGAGTGCTCATGCGAAGGAAACGTCCAAATTGAATGGCGGTGAGGATTCAAATTCAGTCCCCGCTGTAAATAGAACGAGTGAAGTAAGTGTGGTAGTGTGACCGAACCACACCTCTGGCACTTTTAGACAGTTGCTAATATATTTTATAGTTGTGCTTATACCTCCCTTTATTGGAGGCGGTCCAGCCCACACTGCAGTAAAAGCCGTTACATGCTGCTAATGCCCGGTTCTCCTGTTCTCCCTCACGGCTTTGGACTGATGCCCGGTTCTCCTGTTCTCCCTCGCGGGTTTGGACTGATTTGGAGATGATTGAGTTGGACTTATCCTTGCTTGTTTAACCAAATAAAATCAGTAGAAAATGGAAATTAGATTTTAATGTCGATGAAAGGGAACTAGCTGTGAAAAAAAAAAAAAAACGAGATGACATCATTGATGGTTGTGATCGATGTCGCTAAAATTAAGCGTGGTGCCTTGTATGTGGAGCCTCAGAATGGGTCTCTCTCTCTCTCTCTCTCTCTTCTACCTCAGTGTGTCTCTCTGTAGGGTCTCAGGGGTAACTGTCAAGCCTCAGACAGGTGACAGTATGAAGGAGGCGCAGCAGGAGGAACAGGAGGAGGAGGAGCAGGAGGAGAAACTGTCTCAAAGCTTCCACCCGTCTCAGGCCGCCACTGTGCTCATCAGAGGTCTGTGTTTGTGTACGCATGGTTGCCCTGGCTGTCTGTCAGGGCCTCTCTGTACATTTGGCTCTTCAGCACCCCAAATACAAGCGGCAGTTTGGGTGGGGTGTTCAGCTAGGTTTCATTTTTCACCCATTCCCATTACGCTCTTGTCATAGGTTGTGATATAAATCACCGTGACAACATAGAAGTCGGGCTATCCCAGTCCTGGCCTATTGAGCTCCTGATTTTTTTACTGCTCCATAAATTACACATAGCAACAGAACTGATTCTAGAACGGAGGGTTTTAGAGCTGAACTGCATCCCTCAGGTTTAGCGGAGGTCCATTAAATTCTCACTAGTGAATAGCAAACCACATCTGTAAACTTGCAAAGTTACTCTGACAGTTTCGGCGAGGCCATCTGCGAGGTGGTCCTCCTCCCTGCGTCGGAGGAGGCTTGTGTGACGTTATGCCACAGAATGTTAGTCATAACCTCTTCTCTTTGGACGGAACCAGGGGGCCCCTTTCTCAATGCCTGTCTGTGTATAATGGCTTGGTGTGTTCTGCCTATTCTGTCTGTGCGTCTTTGTGTGTGTGTGATCGCAACAGGGTTTACAGTGTTTACAGTAATTTACTCTCCGTCTAATCCCTCGTTGGGCGTTCCTCTTGGCTGATGGCTGTTGGCTGGAGGAAACAGGCCCTCTCAGCGACAGCTCTGCTGCAACGTGAACGTTAACGTAATTCACTGCCAATCTACTAGGGCTGGGCGATTTGAGGAATGTCCAAACATCGTCAATTTGTGGGAACAGCGCCACGTTAGAGACTGTGGTTACGCACATTGGTTAACACGTTTTTAGATGGAACGTCGGGTGGTGCCTAGGCGCATGAAGCCCACTTCTGTTCCATTTATGAAGTGGTATTGTTGTTTCACCGATTATAATAGAAAATGGAGCTCCGGCGGTTTACACTGCCACCAATGTTCCCTCAAATTTTTTGGGTTACTTAGAAAATGTCTGGAATCTTGAGCAGAAACTTTAAAGGGGCACTGTGTAAAATCCTGCGTGTGGACAACCCAGTTGTCTTCTCCCACCGAACGAGACTGATTTAGTATTAGCTAGTCCAGGTCTAATTACAGTTAACACTGAGGCTGTAACCACTTCAGCCAATCAAATCTGCCAATCAAATTCAAATATAATATATTACACTAACGCATGAGCCTTTTACTGCATGCTTGCATGTTCAATAATGAAATCGATGAGGCAGAACAATGGATGGAGTTGCTTAAACAGCATGAGTGGCCTTTATATTTTCTATTGTGCAAATAAAGAGTTTTATTTGTGGATCTGTGCGCGCTGGCATCTCTTCCGCACAGCACACCTAGATGAGCTGAGCAGATGGCCCTGGATGATGGCAGCTTAGAGGCAGCAATGATTGCTACGTGAGTGTGCTGTAATCACGGTTGGAGTCTGCTGGAATCAAACCCATACTTCGACATATATATGTATAATGTATGTATTTCATTATTTATTTCATTTTGACTCCTTTGGTCTTCCATAGCATACATGCTCATGCAGTTTAGTTTAGTGTTTATGCACACATATACACGTTTCTCTTTGCCAGCTGATTATTACGTTTCTGTGTTATTTTGTGAACATGAAGTTGTCCCATGTAACTGTTTTGACATACATGTACTTGACCCCAGTTAACACAGATCCCTGTCTGGGGATCCTGGTTAGGGTTTCCCCTTGATTATGGACTGATAAGAGAGTAGTTTGGATGACAGACCAAAGGGGCAGGGATAGATGAAACCTCGTCTGTAATCTTCCGTTTTTTTTTTGTGGTCAGTAAATGTGACTCCCTAACACTCTTAACAGGAAGTACTTCTAGCGCCAAAAGTCCATTAAAAATGAAATGATCCAGGGGGTTTTAGTGTTGTCAGGGAGAGAGAGAGACAGGTAGTAACAGGGCAAAGGCAATTGGGGTGTAGAGAGAGCAGTGTGGGAAGTGATGATGCCGGATTGTCCTGCAGACAATCAAAGGCCTCTTAATCTACAGCATCCAAGACAAACTCCCTGTTTCTACCACAGCCTAATGCGTGTAGGCTCCATTTTATTAGGTACCGTACATCATCCTTCGGTTCTCCTGAAGCAGAATGCTGGTTTCTTCTGTTCTCTTCTCCAACTCCCTGGTGGACAGAGGAGGGTGCAATGGACAGGGGGAAAGATAAGGGAGAAAGGTGACAGAGGTGGAAATAGTGTTGTTACCGCCTTGGGGAAGTTTCTAGAATCTCTCCATTCATCAGCCGCGGCCAGACATTCTTCATAATGAGTCGTCCGGAATTATTTCTATCCATCACTCAACACGCTGGCGGTTCACTGTCTCAGCAGGAATGCGTATCGGGACTTAAAGGACAAGGGCTAGGTTTGTGTCATCTGTGTGTTTTTTTTTACAATGTGAAGGTTTATCAGTTTCTGCACGGGCTTGTGTGGAATGTGAGATCTTCGGTCCAGATATAGGTCAGGGGATGTCTGGAGGGTTCCCCATGTGTGAAGCGGTTATCTTAGGTTATCTGAGGTCATTCTCCCCAAAATGTCTCCCATAAGAGACAGTAGTGATGGTGGACAAAGTCTATAGAGCTACATATCAGGATATTCAATATGGCAATATTATATTTTTTTGCTTATCAGCTGGAACGTTACCAAAACTGCCGAATTTTAAGTATTTTTCTAGTCCTTTATTTAAATTATACTTTTTTTCTGTACTTTTATTTCCAGGACTGATCGACTCTTTATTTCTAATGTCTCTCTCTTGTCCCTCTACAGCAGGTATTGTATAAGCAATATGTTGGGAACACTGAATCAGAATAAAATCAGCAATGAATGAAAATGTGTGAGAATTCGTGAGAATAGCAAGACATATCATATTGGCACCTAAGTCTTGCTAATAAAGTCTGTGCAGGGTGCAGAGTTTTTTTCCCGGCAGATAATAAAGATGATGTTGTATCGTGAAGTCTCTAGCCTAACAGACAGTAGGACAGGTCATTAAACTGGGGTTAGGACCTAATCTCTTATAATGTCTCTTAAAAAATTAGATAAGAACAAGTGTGCAGATGAGTGAGAAGCAACAGTGTAGTAGCCATGCCCAACTCCCAAGAGAAGTTTTGCACCCACTGTTTCTCAACTCGTAACATTGCATTTTTAAGGAGAAGCTAGCTAGCTAAGCTATAGGCTATTAGCGTATAGGCTTACGCTAACATGTTCTGCATCCTCAACAACACTCAGAATCATCAACAGCCTACCTTTATGTTGCACTTTGTAGGCTACTAATTTTTGTGTTGCTAACTTTTAATTTCGTATTAACTCTTGTCTTGGGTTGGTGAACCGTCATCCAAATTGTTCCTTTTTGACTGGGCCACCAGTCGTTTTGCTTTGCTGGACCAACAACAACAATTTCTCGGGTAAAGGTGCTTGTATTTCTATGTTGTGTGGCGCAAAAAGGGTGTGGCACAAAAACTCTTTAATGACTACATAATCACTTTATAGCCTGCCTTTGGGCTCTTAACAGTCTGTATCATTGAAGCATTACGGATTGTGCAATATACATTTTTAAGGAAATGTTCTATTATGGCAAAATTTGTAGTGTTTATCGTGAATTCACTTTAAAAGTGAATCAAACAGAAACAAACAGAAACTCTGCCTTATTGATTAAATAGTGCCCTCAGACAACAATGTAATGTGTGTTTTGTATGTGTTTAATGTGTTTGTGTGTATTCCAGTTTTACTATCTTTGTGTGGATTACCAAAAGGATAAGGGCTATTTTCAGATCAGCGGTTAGGTTAAGGATTAAAGTTACAATTTGGTTTAGGTTCAGACTTAGGAGTTAAGTTTAGGGTTAAGAATTTGGGTTCAGGTTATGGTTACAGTTATGGCTGTAGGATTTTGGACATGAAATGTGTGTTTGTCACCCAGGTGTCTCCAGCCAGTCAAGCTCAATGGAGGACGCTGAACGTGACAGCGAAGATCTGTTTCCAAGCCGAAAGCGTCAGCTCTGTTATCCTCACAGCCCTGGGTCAAAGGTCAAGAAGCCCTCTTCCGACCAGGAGTAAACTCCCAGGTTAGTGGAGCAGCAAATGGAGCCCTGGTACATTTAGTTACTTGTTAGTTGTTAATGTTATTAACACAATTGTTATTGTCGAAATGGCAAATCTTAACATGATATTTTATTCATATTTTGATTTTTGCCATCAGTAACATCATACATTTTTATAATTTTAAGGTGAGTGGTCTGGTTTTTTTTACATTTATTCGACATTTTTTACTATTATTTTACTATGCATCCAGTATAGTGCCAAAATGATTGTTACATAAAAACTAGCAGTTTGCTTAGGCTGCAGCAAATGGGGCTCCTAATAAACACCATACCAAACACCATATTGAAGTTGTAACACATTATATATATTTTTTGCAAGTTGTAAGATGTAATACAAAATTGGTGACATAATAAACAATTGGATTATGTTGTGCACAAAAAATGGGGTCCCATTTTAGATCTTTAGATCTCCACTTTCATCGAAAATTAGATGAAAACTGATACAGTTTTAATGTTTGCAGAATACAAACCCTCAGAAACATTCTCTGAGATCAGGGTCTGCTACTGTACAGTCATTCATTGGTTTTCAGTCCTGATTCCTGAAGTATGGATCATTCTGACATGGCATCTTAACAGAACCAGACCTTCCAGTCATTACTACAAAATGTGCTTAATCTTATTCATCTTTCCACTTCCTCTAAAACTCTTTAGAGCATTCACTCCATCTCCATAAAAAGGCATTGGGAGAACACATTTTTTTACCCCCTTTTCTCCCTTCCTGAATTTCATCATATCTACAGCCCTGTCCCATCGCATCAACAATTGATTTTACATAGCTGACCATAAATGGATGTTGCCTTTTACTTTAGGTATGTTTTTACTTGTTGCTTTATACTTTAACTTGTTGCTTTATACTTCAGTACAGATAATATGATTTGGCTATATCGTAACATGAAATATAAAGTATTCCCTGTAATTCTGTCTGGTTTTGCACTCCCCTGGGGCTCATGTGTTGGAAAACAACTCTGTCTGCAAAAATAATAAAACATTCTCAGGCAATTCTGTATAATTTAAAATGTAAGTAGTAACCTAGCAGCATGGTAAAATTCTCAGGTTTGTCTTCAAAGAATGTGACACACTGATGCTTATTAATAGGCTTGAAGAAATGACTAGGCCTGCAAAAAATGTAGAATTAAATGGATGGAATACACCCCAAAAGATTTAGGCAAACTACATGATTTGCCAAATAATGACAGCTTTATCACAGATCTGTGTTCTAATGTCCTTCTATTTTAGACTTTTTTGTGAACTTCCCCCCTAAAGTGTGCCAGACTGGAAAAAGACAAAAAACACTTAGGGTCTCAGGGTAGTTGTTGGTCTGTTTATGTTTATGGTCTGGGGTTGTGCTTGGCAAAGTGGGAGAAGCTATTTTCTGATTGACCATAACCAAACCCCAACCCCCAGTCTCAAGTGGAATAAGGCCTATAGGCTTTTCACACTGCAACAGTTTTTCTTGACGAACAAAACTTGTGGCCAGATTTGCATTGGAGATAAAAACATTTATACCATATAAACAGATGAAAATCTCAACTGTCTTCCCTAGGTTATGTGGTGCTCTTTCCTGACATATACTCTCACACACTCTTAGACAACTGCACTTGTAGTGGCAACAATATATTTTAAATAAGATTTGCATGATGTTAATTCAATTTTCTCTTCACAATTGCAGCAAACTACTCTCGCTGTGTCGTAAGGCCAACACAATTACAAGCAGAACTTTCGCCAGACCTCTGAGCTGGAAGGCTCAAACTCACTGTCTATGTAAACTCACTGACTATGTTGTTTACCTGGTAACTAACATGACACTCTGTCGAACAAATGCTGTTGTTGGTGATAGTAGAATTGTTTCGATGATGAGATGTTTTTTGTTGCTTCCTAATGATTTTTCTTTCTCATTCTGTTGATGGAGCTGGAAGGACCTACAGAACCACATTTCATTCTTCACCACTTATTCCACTCTAATAGATGTTTAGCGAGACATTGCTTTCTAACCTCAATAGCCGCAGAGAGTATCTGTTTAGAAATATGTCCCACGTTAATTAGGAAGGTGACATGTGACAATTGACATTTTCAAGTCTAGCTCGTCTTAATAAAATTGTTGTAGTGCGAAAACAGTCTGTGTAGTGGGGTCTAAAGTCAGTCAGCCCATTTCTGTTGTAATTTACCCTGTCTTATCCATCATTCTGTTGTATCTTAGGCAAGCTCTCTTAAATTCCTCTTGTGCCCCGTTAGGTCTTAGGAGGACCTCAGGCCTAGGAACAATGCCTCAAGACTACCTGGTGTGATGACTCGATCCTTGGCCATCTAGTTGTGTATCGGATGTAGATTTTGCCTTTACAACTCCTACTGTTGCTTGGCCACAGGTGACCTCTACCCAACTTAATTTTTTAGCCCACTTGTCTTCTGAAAATCTGTATTTTTTTGATGAGCAATGTGACCTTAATAGATCCTGTACTGTTCACAATCTCCACTCGCCAAGGACAACAGGATGGGCTTCTACTGTAGGTTTATTCTTAGGTTCCTTCCTTTCTATGGAGTTTTTTCTAGCCACTGGACTCTAATGTCTTATTTCTTGCTCTTTGGGGTTTTAGGCTGGGTGTCTGTTTGAGGACATCACAAGTGCTGATGGGAAAAATTGGTTTATAAAATAAAGTTAACTGATATACTTTTTCAAAAGTGTCTGTATTATGATTTCTGTGTGTTTGCTTTCAACTAAACAGATTGCATATTGTTTCCTTGTTTTATAGCGCTTCCTAAATTGTCCAAATGGCCACTTTATGAAAGTTTCAACGGACTCCAGGGTTCTATTTCCCAATATGGGCGAAAAACAAAATGATAGGATTTATGTTATTTGGGATTTCCTGGTTGGAATGTTGCAGTGGTCTGGTTGTTGGTGTGTGGATACTAAGAAATAATTTCTCTTTGGTAAAGAGCACTGTCGCAACAGGATTAAGTGTGGTCTTGAACCACGCGGTAAGTCAGTCACAGTTTTGGAAACCGACAGAAGGTCCACTGTGTTACAGAAAATTTTAATGATGGTTACGAGACAAATGTGTCACAACACAATGCATTGCACCCTGCTGTGGCATGGGGCTGCGTAGCCGCAGACCGGTCAGAGTGCACATAATGACCCCTGTACATTGTCGGAAGGGCATGCAAGCGTTGGAACTGGACCATGGAGCAGTGGAAGAGAATCCCGTTTTCATTCACGTGGATGACCGTGCACATGTGTGCAGTTTACCAGCTCCAGCTCGCAACTTACAGGAAGTGAAGGATCTGCTACTAACGTCTTGGTGCCAGATACCACAGGACACTTTTGGGGGGTCTTGTAGAGTCCATGCCTTGGCGGGTCGGCGCTGTTTTGGCGGCACGCAGAGGACCAACAATATATTATTATTGTGTGTATTATTTATTTTAACCAGGGACACATGAATATGAAAAAGACAATACAACTGTAAAAAATAATAATATGTCAGAAGTTGATATGTCACAACATATGTGACGGTACATGAGTACAGATAGGGAGCCCAGGTAACCAACATAAAGGGGGATAATTATAAAAACAGACTACGGTGCAAAGTTGATCACAATATGAGGCGACATAAATACAGTTGGGTTCGGTGCTTAGCATTTGCAGTGCTCAGTTACCGGCTCCAACAGTATACACCAGACATATAAGTGCTGATAAAAGTGTCAAGTTCAAAAGCCGTTTGCTGTTTGTTCCAGTAATTGGCAAGAGAGATTCTTTAAGAATGCTGGCCGAAGGAGGTTTTGACGTTAGGAATGAGTTATCTGTGAGTCATCTGCTAGAGCACAGAATTCTACTGGATAGACAGATGTTGAGGAGTGAGCTGAGCTAAAGGGGGATTTGCCTAGTTTTGAGTCCGGCGTAGCAAGAGCCGGTTCAGTGTACAAGTCTAAAGATAACAATGATGGGTGTTGAAATGAGCATTAGTAACCAACCAAATGGCATTACTTCTAATTTATTGAGATGAATGTTAGCGGCTAGCCATAAAACAACATTGCCTTGACTGGCAGGACGGTCATTTTTACAAGAGCATGTTTTGCAGCATGGGTAAACGACTGCTTTGTCATGAAATGAATAAACAATTCTGGATTTGATTTTAAACTGGAGTTGGCTAATGTGGGTCTGGAAAGAGAGGGGGCAGTCTAACCAAATGCTTGGGTAGTTATTGGTATCAAAACACTAACTCAGATCCATCTAAGGTGCAAACAATTTGCGCAGAAAGCAGGTAGAAGTAGCTTCCGATTTATTTATATTTTTTGAGTTGAGGAGTAGTTGGAGATTAAGAATATTGTATTGTATATTACTGAAGCCATGTTAAAGGCTGGTCAGCAAAGAGTTCAGTGTAGGGCCAGATGTATTAAAAATAGTGTTGTCAGTGTAGAGTTGTCAGTAAATCGAATACAATAAATATGTAAATCTATTATGACAATCATCATGGCTTGGTGCCTCAAATTCTTAAACATATTCATGTTGCATTGCTTCCTATCACCTTGCTTTTGGAAACGCATCACTTCCTCCTAGGTGTCTGCACATAAAAGCCTTCCCTGGGACTGAAGGAGAACACCATGAAGCAGTTTGCACAGCAAGGCGTTAATAGCTGTAGCTTGTTAGCTCCAGTAAAAACAAAGTTCTCTCATTTTCACCCCACTCCATTCGAACAACCTGAGATAATTTGTTGTTACCCTTCTCTTTCACAAACACAACACACTGTGGCTTGGTGTGGAATACTAATAATTTAGCCCTGGCCCATGCATTGCAATGGAAAATAAATATGTGACATTGAGTCCTTTCCTGGATTCGTCCACAAACACTTCTTTCTCTCTGTCTGTCTTAGTGTCTCGCACACTCTGTTTTCCCCCTTACCTCCCACAGTTCACCATTCCTGTCTTTGTATGGATTACTCCCTGCAGGTCATGAAGCCTCTCCAACCAAGAGGCAGGTCACTACAGGCCGCTGAACACCTCCAACAACAACTAAACAACTGTCTCATGGAATTGAGACAGCTTCCAACTTCCAGGCCTGGGATTTGTGTGTAAAGGCACCCCGCGGAGCAACGTCAGAAACTGTGGAGACCACTCCCTTCACAGAGAGTCTAATCTGCTTCCATTCTCTGCTGCCATTCAGACATGGCACCACAATTCTGCCCCCACCCGTGTTGTTCATGTGGTAACGCTGATTAGGTTACACCAATCACACTTAAGAGAATTGTCAGAATGTGTCCCTTGGGTGGTTTCTTAAAACAACAATAATTGTTGATTAATTGTTAGTGTACTGATTGCAGATTGATATGGTGCCATTAAGTTGTTGACCTTAACATATAGTAAGCATAAATGTAGCACATATTTGGCATGTAAAAGTAAAAAAGTGCTGCTTTCCTCATCTATGGTCTCATGGTAAAAAATATTATTATCAATTCTAGGGGATATCCATGATTTGCTCCAACCTTGTGGATGTTAGCTGAGTTACAGCAACAGTACATTCAAACAAACTTTCATGTTGGGTTAGCTAACAAACGCTATACAAACTATATATTTTTTGTCTATTTCAAAAAGTACATCGTCATTTAGATGGTAAAATGATTCCATACAATATAGGTGCTTGTTTTTCCACTATCCTTGGTCATTTCCTCAATCAGGAAATGACCAAGCATTTTTGCTAACCAGCATCTGCAATTGCTCATTTAAGGATAGATTTCCATATGGTCTTAGTGACACGAATGGAAGAGAGGGAGGTTGGCACTTCTCCATTTGACAACAGAAATCACAGCGCATTCAATTGACCCATAGAAGTTCTGCAACTTATGATGTGCTTTTGTATGCACCCAAAATCATTTCTGGTGAGTTAATGTTGTGAAACACTTTCGTTCCACTATTATTGCAGATGTGTTATGGTCACTTCCTCACATTAAAATACAAAAAGTTCTGCATAATTTCCCTTTACGTCCCTGCCTTGGTTACTAAATTTCTTCCATGGCAGGAGAAATTGTGGCCAAGACATAGACATGCGCTTGAAGTTGACCTAGTTGCAACTATTCAGGCTAAAATGTGGGCCTCATAATAACCTATAGTTGCTGAGTTCTTGATCTGTTGTCGTATATATTATTATGCTATATATTATTAGTAATACTAACAGTAATACTAATTAGTACTATTATTAGTAGTATTCCATTCAGCAAATTGCATGCTCACAGTGCACTATTTGGATTTTGGAAATTAGTGGAAACACATGCACAGATTTTCAATACAGGAGCACCTTTACAAAATCACTGACAAAGATGTATTTAATAGTTGTATTTAAACATGTTGTCTCACACAGATCACGGCTCTGGACGTCTGCAGCTCTGGACGTCTGCAGCTCTGGACGTCTGCAGCTCTGGCTCCCCTGCATAAGTCAAGTTCTTGTACTCACCCCATCT